>PVLA01008886.1:0-82823 GCA_004027455.1 Hydrochoerus hydrochaeris
AGTGTCTCAGGGCAGTTGTCTCACAGGAATTTTGTAAATCCTCCCCCATGAGCTCTTTCATTTAAAGCTTTTGTATAAACTCTCTCATACTACTCACAGAAGGTAAAATTTCACAATTAGTTTTCACAAAGTTATCTAGAGGGTTTCTAGTAACTCCTCTGGAGTTTCTATTTTCGATTTCATATTGAGTATTACATGATACATATATGTGAATTACACAAATTACAATTATCAGTACAAAACATTAGAAGATCCTTGTGCCCAATTCCCACATGCGGTGTCCTTTTCCTGGAGAAGCGATTCCTTGAAGCGCTCTCCTCCACCCATGGACCTTGTCACAAGGTGTGGATGGACTAGGACGCGGCATGGACGGAAAAGGGTGCCGCAGAACTGTAGGTATTTATCAGTTACAACCTAAAAACAGTAATGAGTGCCTCTAGGGTAAAGAGGTCATAGTCAATTTTTCCTCCTCTTGTGTATGGGAGACCCAAGGCAACTGTTCTTTCGCCTTTGAAGGAACATGAATGTATTGAGTCTGTCAAGATTAAGAGAAAGGAAAAGCATGGTTAGGATTAGAAAAAGGTCAGGGTTATGAAGCTACTGGAAATAAAAAGAACACATGGACAAACACAAAGGATATATGGATATTATTTTGTCCGTGGAACCAACAAATCTCAGTAGAAAAAGACCAATATATGTTCCCAAAAAAGTACATATAACATCCTGCAAAAATACAAGCACAAAAAAAATTAACATTAGATATAATGAACATTTAAATTACAAAAAGAAAGATGAGTTGTTGAAACACCAAAATTTTAAATAGGTTATGTGGCAAAGATTGGTTGTGCCCCATATCATGAGGAAGGGAGTAAAAGAGATGATTCTGGTCACGGTCAGAATAATCATGCTGAAATGGTGAGTTCTACCATGAATTTGCTTTCTTAAGAAGACAAAATTCTTGCTTTAAAAATAGTTAAAGTTGTTACAATCATATTACCACTAAGGTTATTTTTAAAAATGTTTATTTTTATTGGTACAGTACTAGTTTTCAGTACATAGTTTTCATTTCTCCTGGGAAGTTGGTAGTACATGTACATAACACACTTTAACGTTTTGTTAAGTTCACTTTTACTTTCCACTCTCCTCTCTTCCTCACGTTTTTCTGCCACTGTGACTAAATAAATAATAAATGTTGTTTCTTGATCGTTTATAATTCCATGTATAGTAGGTTGAATAGTGGCCCTCAAAAGTTCATGTCTACCTGAAATCTCCCTCAAGACATGATCTGAAGACATGAACATTGCAGTGGTCCTTGGGAGGAATCTGGTGTGGTGAAGCAAGGAGCACGCTAGAGACCTTCTAGCATCTTAGAGAATGCATATTATCACTATGCATATAATTTTAGCTGCATAATTGTTTGATATACTCAGAAATAAATAAAAATTAATGAATAAGGGAAAAAGGAAGATTTGGGTTATCAAGCAGTAAAACAACTTGACCAAATTGTGTTCTAATATTTAGTGGAAAAATAGAACTTACAAAACATGGACTTATCTATTTAGCTGAGGAGATTGCCAAGCAAAACAAGTTTTTCTTTGCTGCTTATACTACAATGAGAGAAAAGATAAACTGAGGAAGAAAATCCTAGGTAATAAGAAGTTGAGTCTCAGTTTATAAAATTTCAGTCTATCCAGATAGCAGGTCAAGAAAGTGTGTTCTGGAAAGAGTATGAAGAGTTGGGTAGATAATCTATTGGTAAAGATATTAGTTATGTAATTCATGG
Organism: Hydrochoerus hydrochaeris; assembly: GCA_004027455.1. Taxonomy (NCBI): domain Eukaryota; kingdom Metazoa; phylum Chordata; class Mammalia; order Rodentia; family Hydrochaeridae; genus Hydrochoerus; species Hydrochoerus hydrochaeris. The sequence goes on from PVLA01008886.1 coordinate 1,784, forward strand.
AACCAATCAACAATATCAGCAGCATCCAGCAGTAGGAATGGAATTATCAAGGAAGAACCTGTTGTCTAATTATATGGATCCATTTGATATACATATAAGAGCAGCAAGAGCTTTAAGAAAACCAGACAAAATACTGGATACCTGGACAGCAAAGGACAAATATAGCTACTAATCAGAAAGGCTTCAAAAGTTCAAAAGATATCCGGCCCAGAGGCCAGGTCACAGAGTACAGCATTTTTATTAGACTTTGGAACTTAGCATTTTCTCTGTTGCCTTTCAAACTTGCTTAAGACCTTAACCCTTTGATACTGTGTCTTCTAATCTCTGTCTCTGAGTATGAGACCATCTGTCATATGCCATTTCCAAATTCAGAGGAAGTGTCATCCTATAAACAAATTCTGATCACCTGAACTGTGAGAAACTCTATTTCTATTATTTTAAAACATCAAGCAGGCATGGTAATTTTTTAAGGTATCTCTAATAATCAAATACACTCTCATGCTCAAATATTCAAAATATTCTGATGAGTTTTGAAAAATTGCCTTCCTCAAATTTAATCTTTAAAAAAATTCTTTTGGCCCGCATATAACTTTGCAACTTCCCTGAGAATCCCTGCATAAAACGGATGGATTTATTCTTTAACCTTATAAAATCTGAGCTGTAAAAATAATTTTATTTGATGTATGATTTACGATGATCTTCAATGGAGACATCATCAAATGAAAAGAGATGATAGTCTTTCCTAGGCTAAATTTATATAAAAATTACAAAAATATTTCAGAAAATAGAAGACAAGGAAAACTCATAGATTTGTCAGTACAACCACTGTTGAAAGTATGTTTCTATTTAATAGAACTATTTCTGATGATGTGTTGCCTGATATCACAAAGGCAATGAAGTGCTCTTAGCTATAATTTGAGTTATTTCAAAATGCTGATTTATCCATAACTTTTCTTCGTTAATTCTAATCTATCACCTTTTGGTACAGTGGTTTTTATAGTGATCTACCTTATTTTCTGGGAAGTTTTATTAACATAGAAATGCTTAGAACTTACTTCAGATTCAATGAATCTACTTATTTTACATAAAATTTTGGTGTAATCCAACTGCATGATTGTAATATCTGGAGAACAGTATGTCTCAGTATTACCACATCTAGTGAATAATTGTTTTCTGCATGTAGAAGATGTTCATGAATTTTATTTTTTTATTTTTTATTTGTTTTGATACCAGGAAGTAAACAGAGGACCTTGTATTTGCCAGGCAAACACTGTGGTGCTTAGCTACATCCTTGGCACTATTAATGTTTAATAGTTAAGTATAGCATTGATTCTTTTTGAAAGAAGAGCTAATTGAGGTTGTAGATATCTTTTTGAATTTTTTATGCTGCCTTTATAATTTTATATTGCATGACATAATAACAAAATTTCTTTATTGGTTACAACATTCTCATAATGAACTTTCCTAAACTGTTTGAAATTTGAAAATTCTCAGTCTTACATTAACAACAGATATTTTTATTCTTAAAAAATTCTGATGGTTTTATTCTTTATTCTAATTTTTCCTGAGTGCATTTATAATCAGTCACAGATGTGACTATTTCATCTTCAACTAAAGGTACAAAGAAGGAAAAAAAGAAAGAAAGAAAAGAAACTACCTCAGGGTTCAAAGGGAAAGAACCATATCAGATCTTCTGGAGCACAAATTTATCTCTTAAGAAACATGTTAATTTATTGAACAAGGATTTCCACAACTCCAAGTGAGAGCAGAGGTGTTCATTAGACTACTAATCCAATATTAAGTACAGCAAGAATCAAAAATAACTGAAGAAATCAAGGATTCTTGATATTTATGAAGAGAATAGGTGTAATGTTTAACTTTATTTTCTCTAGAACAATTGTTAGCTATAATTGTAATAATTTAGTAGGCTTTGCTTTTGTGAGCAAAGTACAATAAGTTCCCTATTTGTGAACAGCTGAGTTGTGAACTTTTACAGACAAGAACAGACCTCACATTTGGTTTTTTTATGCTTCACACTGTGTATTTGTGTCAAAGGTGTATATAATTCACTTTGCTAGACGTATGAACAAGTCCAACTTACAAATGTTCACCCAGAAGGGAACACATTTGTAAGTTGGGAAGTTATGTATGGGAAAACTATATTTTTGTCTACATGCCTAATAATTCTAGGATTTCAAATTTTCTGATTTCCATGATGATGTGATTGTTTTATAGATTCAGTAAGATTTTATTTTCCTTGTTAACAGTACATGATTGAAAACATTGGTTATAAAATCAAAGACTTGATTGAATGTAATATTTGAGAATATTGGCCAGGAAAGAAAGAAGATTGACTCTGCAAAAGTAATGTCTATAAAATACTTTTGGAAAAACAAAACTGGTCCCTCAATTAAATGGTGCCAGAATTAAAATTAAGTTAGGAAAATCACTCATGGGAGTAAAAAGACTTTTAAGATGTATGAAGGTTGTTGTAGTCAGGGGTTGTGTGGAGAATAATTAAAATCAGGACATAGCATTTGTAATATTGTTTATGATGGTCACCAGAGTTAACCCAAGAAAACACAGGAAATCTTTCCACAACATGAAAGACATAGGATATTCAGCCAAGGGCCTGAAACCCACAGCAATGTCCTATGAGTCCAGATGAAAATCTAGAACCCATGACAATGCCACGCATGCATCCAGCTGGAGGTCTGGAGCCTACAAGAAAGACTCATGCCAGTCTCTTTTACAGATCCATGCTGGGAAGGCCCAAAGGTCAGCAGTGGAAGCTAAAAAGTCTATGCCAGCAGAGTGAAGGAGCTGTGCTCGTAGGTTGAGGGTTCTATGCTGGTGCTGAGAAGTCACGCAGACAACAAAGACCAGGGCTTTCCTGAAAAGCACCACAGCCATCCTCAGCCACAAGGAGGCTTGAGCTTCTCTGATGATAAGCACAGGTAAGTACATGCCAGGAAGCCAGCATGAGGAGCTCATCCTGGAGATTAAGCAGCACATGGCTTCCCCTCCTGAGCCAGGAAGCAATGCTGGATGTAAGGACCAGAGTTCTCCAGGAGAACCAACAGCTCAAACAGCAACGCTTAGTGAAACCCATAATGCCTCAGCGCCTCTCTTCTCCTTCCCCTCTGTTTATGCTGGCAACTTTCCTCAGGTGAAACATCTATGCTCAGCACCATAGTGATTTAATTCCGCTGGTGTTAAATTGACCACCAGTTTTTAATCTCTAACAAAGGTTTTCATCCATTCCTCAGTTGATGGGCATTTGGGTTGTTTCTAAGATTTAGCTATTACAAACTGTGTTGCTATAAACATGAGTGAATGTGTATCACTGTGGTTTGATGTTTTTAAATCTTCTGGGAAACTATCCAGCAGGGGAGTAGCTGGGTGAAATGGAACCTCTAATCCTAGTGTTTTGTAGTTGTCTTTTGTTTTGTTTTGTTTTTAATTAATCTCCACACTGATTTCCACAGTGGTCATATCAGTCTACATTCCCACCATCAGGGGAGAAGTGTTTCTTTTTCCCCACAGCCCCAGCAGCATTTGTTATTGGTTGTTTTCTTGATGATAGGCATTCTTTCTGGAATGAGATAGAATCACAGTGTTGTTTTATTTGCATCTCTTGAATGACCAATGATGAACATTTTTTCATATATTTATATACTGTTTGTATTTCTTCATCTGAGAAGATATAGTAATCTCAGATGCTCATTTTTGGATTGGGTCTTGAATCTGAGAGGTCTTTTTTTTTTGTATGTTCTAGGTGTAACTCCTTTGTCTGAGGGACAAGAGGCTATAGGATTTTCTCAAACCATGGATTGTCTTTTCTATTTGTTAATGATTTCATTTGTTGTGCAAAACATTTTTAATGAGGTGAGACCCCATTTATTTATTCTTTGCTGTATTTCCTGAGCAGTCTTTTTTTTTTAAGGTAACATGAAGTATTATGCTAGTCATTGTTGATTTTCTATCATCTTGTTTTGAAGTCTGTAGTGCTCTTGTTGTTTTGTTTTGATTCATTTTATTCTGTTTCATTTTGTTTGGTTTTATTCTCTTTAAAATATAAAAGGAAATTAACACTAGTTAATACACTGCTTATTATTATCCTAGAAATAGTTGGTCAGGTTATAAGACTTAGGTATAAAAAAATGATCAACAATCAAACAATGAAAGCACACACTGTTCTTTTTGTTGAAATTGCAGAGATTAGTAGTATAGTTACCTATTGTGTGTGTGTATATATATATATATATATATATATGCATATATATGTGTATACCTACATACATATAATCTTTTCCCTTCTTCCTTTTTTCCCTTCCCCTATCCCAGTTGTTTTTCCCTTTTGAATAGTTTCTTTCCTTGTCATTTTCACAATATCTGTTGTACATTTTAGATCTTATTACTCTTTCAGGTTTTTTTTTATACTACTAGACAATATGAAATTTACACGTGAGTTTGCTATATTTCACTTATGATTATGGTCTCAAATTGTATCCATTTACCTATAAAGACCTCAAGTTTATCTTTTTTTATAGTTGAATAATTCACCATTGTATAAAAATAACATCTTTTGTACCCATTCTGTAGTTGATGAGCATTTCAATTGTTTCCAAGATTTATCTATTACAAATTGTGCTGCTATAAACATGGGTGCACATATATCACTGTGGTACAGTTTTTTCAATCCTCCTGGTAAATATCCCAAAGGAGGGTAGCTGGATTGAATGAGATCTCAAATCCTAGTTTTTTGAAGAATCTCCGCACTGATTTCCACAATGGTTGTACCAGTCTACACTCCCACCAACACTGGAGAATTGTTCCTTTTTATTCCCACTGACCCACCAATATCTGTTTGATTTCTTGATGGCAGCCATTCTTTCTGGAATGAGATAGAATCTCAATGTTGTTTAATTTAATTTCTTGAATGACCAGTGATGTGGAACATTTTTTCATGTATTTATTTGCCATTTATATTTTTTCATCTGAAAATTATATGTTCATTTCAAATGCCCATTTTTGGATTGAGTCTTTCAATTTTGGGGCCCTGATGTTTTTCAATTCTTCATATGTTTTAAATATAAGTCATTTCTCTGATGGACAATTGCCTAAAGTTTTTTTCTTTTTTCCAAACTCGGTAGGTTTCCTTTTCATTCTGTTGATGATTTCCTTTGAAGTGCAAAATCTTTTTAATAAGATGAGATCCCAGTTGTTGATTCTTTGAAGCATTTCCCATGTTGTTTGCATTTTGCTCATGAACTCTTTGCCTACCCCTGGCTTCAAGATTTCTACCTACCCTGTCTTCCAGTAAATTTATGTTTCTGTTTTAATATTTAGACCTTTGAGCCATTTTAACTTCAGTTTAGTGCATGGTGATAGATATGAGCCTAGTCTTAGTCTTTGACATGTGGAAAGCCAGTCTTTCAGTACCCTTTATTAAAGAGGCTATCTTTATTCCAGTGAACATGTTTGACTTCTTTGTCAAAGATAAGGTGGTTTACTGTGTTTGTAGTTTTGTCTGCATCTTCTAATCTGTTCCATTGATCCTCTGGTTTCATTCCTAAAATTCATTTGGAAACAGAAGAGACAACAAAGGCAAGGCAGGAGATATTACAATCTCTGATGTGAAATTATACTACAAAACTACTGTGATAAAATCAGCATGGTATTGGATTATGTTTTAATGTTATTTTCCTGTTGTTGGTTTCCTGTATTTCTCCACTGTTGAAGTATTTCCCAGATTAGTGATTTATTTCTATTGGCATTTGTGTGTTTGTGGTCTTCACTATCTCTTTTGATATATCCTTCAGGGCATTCTGTAGTGCTGGTTTGTTGATCATGAATTTCTTCACTTGTTCTACACTATGGAAGTATCTTATTTAGCAGCTGAATTCTAAAGATAGCTTTGTAGGATACATCAATCTGGTTTGAAGATTGATGGCTTTTAGGGCTTGAAATATCTCACTTCAGTCTTTTCTTGATTTGAGAGTTTGAGTTGAGAAGTCTGCTGTGATTCTGATGGGTTTTTCTTTATAGATGATTTGTTTCTTTTCTCTAGTTACTTTTAATATTTTATTATTGTGCTGAACTTCTGGAATCTTATTATATGCTTTGGTGTAGATTTATTTTGGTCATGGCTATTTGGAATTTTATATGATTCATTTGTTTCTTTGTTAATTTCTTTATCCACATTTAGAAAGTTTTCTGCCATTATTTCTATAAAAAAATTTGTTTTTCATGATGCCTTGCCACTTTTAAGTTAACTTTCTTTTCCTGGTCACTAGGCACATTCCTGACTTCTAGGTCTGGTATTGCATCATTGACTTGATTCAATCCATTGTGGATACTTTTAGTGGAGTTTTTAATCCCCTGGATTTTTGTCTGAATTTTTCTCATTGGTACCATTTACCATTTATGGCATTCTTGGTTTCCATCATTTTCCTGTTTTATTTTTGTAATCTTTGTCTTCCTTAATTTCTTGCATTTCTTGTTTCTCTTTGTGATCTGGACTTGTCCTGGGTGGACTAAGCATTTAGGGTTGCATTTTGTTTTTTTCTCTTGTAAATTCTATTTTTTATTTTACCTTGTTTTGTGTTTTGATGCTTTTAGATTCCTTATGCTAGTTAGCTTTATCCCTGGTGTCAAGGCTCTCCTAGTTGATGTCTGTTCCTCAAAGATCTCTTCTAGATATAAGTGATTTTAGGTCTATCTGTCTATCCTAAGAACCTACCTTTCCAATATATTAAGAGTGTGGAGTTGCTATATTTTTGACTCAAGGCCATTTCCTTGGTACTAGATAATGGTGACAGTTATGGTCCTTTGCAATCTCAGTGTTGTCATACAAGGAAAAAAACTGATTAAAACAGGTATGACATCCTGGTTAAAGTAGTGCTTTTGTCATCGACAACAGACTCAAGCACAGCCTGACAAACCCTGGTAACTAGCCTGATATCTTTAACAACAGGAGCAAGTTCTATAGTTATATAATATAATCCAATATATACCAGGAACATGTATGTAATGTTTCTCCACATAGTGGAGTGATTTTGTCCTGTTGTGGAGGGATTTAAGAGAGATAGGGGATAGCATGAAGAGGTAGATAGGATTAAGTAGAGTAGGAACAAATTTGATGGGTAAATGATGGTCAGCCAAGTTTTAGGTAATTGTAGGGTATCAGAGCAAGAGGTTGGAAGAGAAAGCATTGGAGTATGTAAGTGGAACAGAAAGAGGAGAGTAAATGTTTATGCCCATGAAAGTCTCATAAAAATCAAGTGAGATAGTTGATGAATAGGAGGAAGAAGGCAAGTGGAATAATACAAAGGGAATGTTTAGAGATCTAAATCATAAACAAGAGAGAAAAGAAGGTAGAAAAGAGAAGGAAAAGAAGGAAAAAAGGAGAAAAATGAGAAAAGAAAAGAACAGAAAACAAAAATAATCACATATATGGAAATAAAATAACAACAAACATACAGAAAGGAAAACAAAACAGCAAAATTGAACAGAAAGAAAAGGAGAAAGGAAAAGAAAAAACCCAGTAACAACAACAACAAAAATAAACAGCAAAACAAACATATTAATCCAGTGGTCAACAAAGAAGACAACCCATCAGACAGAGAAAAATAAAAGTAGTGAGATTCTTCTAGTGTCTACAGTTCTTTGGTACATCCGTTTGATCCTAGAATGTGTACTCCAGGCAAATTTGCAGATGGATTTGCGTTAGGTTTGAGTCTGAGCTTTGTCTCTGGATTGGGAGATGGGATTAATTTTATGTGACTGCAGTTCTCCTCAGCTATTTCTAAAAGAAAAAACAAAAGAGAAGAAGAAAAAGGAGGAGGAGGAGCAAGAGGAGGAGGAGAGGAGGAAGATAAAGAGGAAGAAGAAGAAAGAGAAAAAACAAAGAAAAGATGTCATTACCCACTCACTTCTATTCCTCACGTCTTTGTCCCCAAGCACAAAGCTGGTTCACCTAACTTGCCACCTGCTGACTCATATTGTTACCGTTGCTTTAGCACGACTAGTCCCACTGTCCATCATGTGCACTGTGCAGTGTGTGACTAGATTCTCATTAGTCTCTGGTCCCTGAGTTCCATCAATACAGGGAGCAGGAGTTTGTCTCAGATCCCCTTCCTGCCAGTCTCTGCAGCTCTGGGTCAATGGCTGTAATGAGACCCCATCTCTGACCAGCTTTGCGCCAACTGTAGCAGCTGCCGGGCAATGGCAGGAATAAGGGATCATCCGGGACTCTTTCCTTCCTGCCTGCCGCAGCCTCTCCTGATCAGCGGTCAACGGCAGGAACAGGAACCAGTCTTGGGTCCTCTATTGAGGTTTCCAATAAGAGAGAACTTTGCCCCAGTGAAGAATTACTGCAGATAAAATCTGGTGAAAAAATGATTAAATTAGGGTTTCCTGGTTTCAAAGAGATTTTAAACGTCAAATAATATTGTGCAAGAAAGCCTGTTTGCTACCATTCTGTAGTATGATGTTAATAAGTTCCTTAATTATATTCATGGCATTGTGTAAGAGAATATTATTTGGGATTGTTTTGTTGTTATATGAGATTTCTACCCTATTCCTTTCCTTGAACTACATGTATGAATTTCTAATTGCTACGTACTGTTCCAAATTTTCTTTGGTGGAAGCTTATTTTTTATATCCTTTGCCCCTGCTCTGACCTTATTTAAAAATTAATCTTGGTATTGTGAAAATTATGTTATTTCTGGCAGTGTCTGTGAAAAATATATCTGTATACAATTAATGTTTGGATCTTTGGACTCAGTAAAGTAGATTGACTCTGATGTAGGTCATATCATCCAACCCATTGAATAAAATAAAATAAAATTTAAAAAACAAACAAATAAAATGAAAATGAAAAACAGCAAAAGGAAGTATTCACCCCTTCTTGCCTAAATGCTTGAGATGGGACACTGGTTTTCACTTACTCTCTGGGGTCCTGGTAGTTATGTTTTCAGTCGTGGACTGCAGTCCACATGCTCAGCTTTTTAAGCTTTCAAGAAGACTTCTCTTGTGCTCCAATTTTTCAGAAGGCACATTGGCAGATTCTCTGTCTCTATTATTGAGTGAACCAATTCTTTATACATTTTTCTCTTTATATACATATATAAAATGCATACATACAAATGTATACATATACTATATAAACACATACATATATACACACATATACATACAGATATACATGCATATATATATATATATATATATATATATCTTATGGGTTCTATATATACATGCTCTGTATACACACACATATATACACAACCTATACACGCTATATACATATACATACAAAAATATATACAATAAATACATATACATACTTACATATGTTATAGTTATGTATATATTTTATACATAAAGAATTATCTCCCATGTGTTCTTTTTGTCTAGAGAATTTTGGCTAACAAAAGATTGGTATTGAAATACAAAAGATTGGACTTTAAAATATTGCTTGTTTTCTAACCTTTATCAAATTTTCAATTCTTCTAATTTTCTAAAATGACTACAATCATTCAAGGTACTTTTACATTTTTTCCTCTTCCTGAATTGGCAACATTGAAAGATAAAAATCTGACTAACTAGATTCTTGCCAGTATTAAATTGTCTTGCAACTGCTTCTTACTCCGGAACTAAAGATTTGTGAGGTAAAATTTGATGATTTGAGACCAATCTCAAAGAATCATGGCCACATTAGAAAATTCATGAGAAGGAATTTTCCTGGACAATCTGCTGTCTGTTTCACTTATGAAATCTGGAAAAATGCTTGGAGTAAGAATGCCTTTATATGGCAGACAATCTTGACTGTGGAAAACAAATCAAAAACAATAAAATCCTTGTTAAAGGGTTTAAAAGTCATAAATGAGTGATTTTTCCTTCGGCAACATCTTGGCATACACTGAAATGGTTAGCCTTGTGGTTCAACTCTCAACCATTTGCATTAACACATCATTTCATATTAATATGTCTTATTGCTTTCATTTCAAGTATCGGTTTTTAAAAGATGCTTCCAATTCAAGCTTGCAAGCCAAACAGATTCTCAAAAAATGGTTCAATTGAATTTGGCAGGAAGCAATCCCAAGAGAGGCCCTCAAGGAATATCTTAGAAACTGCTTCTTCCTTTAACGTCACTACTCAGGAGGTCTATATTCACTTTTGGATCGTTTTTAGGAAAATTGTAATCATTATGAACAAAAGGAGGAGTGCTGAAAATGTTGAAGTTTATCTGGACCCTGAGCATCTGGAAACCAGTAATGATGGAAAAATATCCCAGTTGTGAGTTAAGAGAAATTGCTGATAGCAAAAACTCTACAAGTGCTACTAATTCATCATCTATAGCCTGTCTGCATCCTTCTTTGTGTTCCGTAAGATATCCTGAGCATACTTTCTCTTTTTACTTGTCTCTATAAAACCCTAGCATCCATTATTCTTCTTTCAGATGTTCCTCATTAATGGACATTTTCCCAATTGCAATAGCCTGAACAAATTTTTTTCTTAGTTTCCAAGTATGTCTTTATTTCCAATAAACTTGCCTAGAGAATATTTTCATATAAAAGCACTGGAGTACAGAATTTGAAGCTCTTTTGAAAATATAAAAACTGAAGTTAAAAATTAAAGAGGAAGTTGTGAAATGATTGTCTAAACTCAGAAATCAATTTATTTATTTATTTTTTAGTGAAAAAGGCACTGTACTTATCTCTCCATGAAATAAAATGGTCTTAGAAGAAAAAAAAAATATTTGTATTAGTACTGAACACCTTGGCCCAGGATCCTGTACAGACTATTGAGAAATTATCCTGAATTCAACAGAGAATATATATTAGGTCCAAGAAAATGGGTTTATATTATTATTTCACTTTTTTATGCTACATATAATCACAAACACCTAGTCACAAGAGTCATCAATATCAATAATTAAATATATGTTTTATGTAAAAGAAAACCAAGTATCTTCTATATGTAAAATGTTTTCACAAGAATTATATATTTTCTGAAATCATCTTTTAAAATCCTTGAATTATTTAAAAAGCTTTAAGATAAGTGACCTGATATAATCATAAGAAAATAATTTTAACAAAGACATAAAATTAAATGAAGTGAAAGAAAGAACTGTCCTTTATAACATATGTGTTAAACTATAGCTTTTTCTGAGATTCATATTTCCAAGAAAACAATCATAAATCTTAATAAAATCATAAAATCTAAAGCAATGTGATCTAAAGGGATTCCATCTTGTCTTGGTTTCACTTTCCCTGGTGTTATGGTTTAGAGCTAAAATGTCTCCAAATGTGTTATATTTATGAATGGGGCTTTTGAAAGGTGACTGTAACCATGAAGACTCTTGTCTTCCTCACTTGACTAATGACAGCTAAATATGCTGTTGGGAAGAGGGGCCTAGAGTGTAGACACAAATCACTGGGGATGTGACCTGGAAGAATGCATATTTCTCTCTCTCTCTCCCTCCCTCCAGGAGGAGTGCTTCCTTTTCCTATTCCTATCATGCCTTTTATGCCTTGGAGCCAACTGACCATTGGCTGATTCCTCTGAAAACCACAAACTATGTTAAACCTCTCCATTAAATTGTGGACATCAAATATTTTGTCCCAGGGAAGGGAAAGCTGAAAATACACATACTATCAGATATCCATGACCAACAATATTATGAAAATATTATTACAGTCCAGAGAAGAAATAAAATATTTTGGGAGAAAAAGATCATATTCACAAGACTTTATTCAAGTGTATTGATATAACTGTTCTTTTAAAATTCAGTCTCTGACTCTACTTAATGTATAAACTAAATTGATCATAGGTATATATATAGGAATTAACACAGATGTAAAACTCAGTAACAGCTTGAATTTCAGGCATTCATTCTTGGTCTTGGGATATATTCTCCACAGATAATAAGAAACAACTGTAATCATTTTTTTAATTAGCTTATGATTAATTCTTATAATAACATACAAGAGGACATTTTTGAGTTAGACCTCTTTTTGGTCTCACTTTTTAGATTTCAGATATTGCCAGTACTGAGATAACTAGCTGCTTTAGACAAATTGAGATAAAATCAATTTCCACAGTAGATTTACATTCTTTTCTTTATTGGCCATAATTTAGCATTTTAAAAAGTCACTCAAGGCTATAGACTGACATAATTTCCAGTGACTCTGATAGGAATTGTACTGATCACTTTTATCCTGTGACCTTTTGGTTACATGAAAAAATTTAACTGTCATATAGAGCAAGTGTAATCTAAGACAACACATATTTGGGCATCAAGGCTTTCACGATCAGCAGTGGATTAATGGATGGAGGCTGGACCTTGACCTCAGTATTCCATTAATAGCAATGCTGTGTTCCTCTTTGGTTAATCAAAATAGTGAATATTAAGAAGCTGCCAAGATGAGTGTCTCCTCTAAAACATTCACTTTAATTAAATAGTTCCTTTAACAAGGACATATTTACAAATGCTTCAATAAATGAATACATTTGCCTTCATAAGCATATAGAAGGCTTTTCCTCAACACAACTATAAATCACGTGTGATCTGATTACATAAGTAAATGTACTTCTTTTAAGCTTTGGCTGTCCAAACTAAACAGTTACACTGGATCAGTTCCTTAGTTGCAAAAGTCAAACTACCAAGTTGTCTGTATTTAACATTTTTTTCAAGGCCCACACCCTCCTCAACCCTTAACTCTTTCCTACTTTCGCTCGGCCACGCCCCCTCCTCCACTCCCCAGTTCCCTGCCCCTCTCTTGGACTTGACCCCATCCTTCCCTCTACCACCCCCACATACATTAACAGGCCCCGCCCCTCCCTGGCAGCCCTGCCCCCATTACCTGACAGCTCTACCCTTAACTAGCCCAGTGTCCTCAACCTGGTCTTGCCTCACCATAGGCCTGCTCCCGATTATATCGCAGCACTCACAGCCCTGGCCCCTACCTCACAGCTCAGCCTACATTGCTATCTCCTCACCCTCAAATCCGCACCACCCCACCCCAATTACATCTCAGTACTCACAGCTTCACCCAGCTCCAGCCCAAGATCCTCCCCTACTGACCCTAACTCCATCTCAGCACCCTCAGCCTTGCCTATCCCTAATTATGCCACAGCTCACAACCCAGTCCTGTCACCCAGCAACTCCACCCTTAACTGTATCCAGGCACCCCTGGCCCTAACCTACCCCAGCCTCAGCCCGGCCACTAATTACACCACAGCGCTTACAGCCCCGCCCCCACTCCAATCTCTGCAGCTACATCTGACTCTTCTCCATCTCTCTTAAATACCAGCAGTCACTTCCCCGCCCGGAACTTTCACTGAACTCAAGGGCCCGGCTTCAAAGATACTTCACTACCCACCTACCCAGCTTCAGCGTGAGCCTCACCCCATCCACCCCTGCCCCAATTATGACCTCAGGAGGCACAGCCCAAGCTTCCACCGCTTCCCCACAATCACAACCCTACCTCGGGATGCAGGCTATGGCCTGACACACACACCCCCCCCCCCCCCCCCCCCCCCCCCCCCCCCCCCCCCCCCCCCCCCCCCCCCCCCCCCCCCCCCCCCCCCCCCCCCCCCCCCCCCCCCCCGCACCTTCCATGGCCCCACCTCCAACTCCTACTTCAGCACTCAGCCACGCCCCAAAACTACTTCAGCATTTAAGGCCCGCCTCCAAGTCTACCTTCCCATCAGCCCACAGCTTTCACGCAAAGACAGCCCTAACTGTATTTAACATTCTAAACAAGTGTCTTGGAGGTCTTGATATTCCTGCTCTTCCCCAATTCTCTCTCCTTCTGAAGAAGAGATGTGTAGAAAGCTAGTGAAAAACAAAATCAAGCAGGTTACCTGCTACCTTTATATGTGACTGTCAGCAAACAAGGAACTTGGGCAGGGCAAGTGACAAGATCCAACTCACATCAATAAATGGGACATGCACAGGCTGGGCACTTAGAGATGGTATTTAGTTGACTGTCAATTATGTAAGTTGAAAATCAGAGTCCTAGAGTGGTCTCCCCCTTGATATCAAAGAAATTCCATACGTTATCCATTGTTATAGTTAAGGAGTAAGCAACAAACACCAGCAAAACTACATAGAAACTACATAGGGGCTCATTGGTTTCAGGAAGACAAGGTTAAAACTTGTGCTGTTATATGGAACAAAATATTCATCAGGAAATCAAATGAAGTTTTTAAATGGCAATTTGAAAACTATGAAAGGATGTCAACAAATATAGTACAATCAAGAAGAGCGGGCTAAATATTTTTTCACATCATTTACCAGTGATTATTGTAAATGTACTTCTACCTTAATTAATAAAGATGATTTCAAAATGAATAAATCACAAAAGATTGCCTTGCAGCCCTTGGCCTAATGATGAATAAAGGAAGAGAAGAGAATTCTATTGGAACATACAGATTTTTTTTTCTTAAAGGTGAACTAAAATGGCTTTTAAAAATACACAAAGAAAATGTGTTTTGCTGAAAAGTCTTCATTCACCATATTTGACATTAACGCTAAAGGCAATCTGTAGAAATAAAGTCATTTTAAAGACCTCTTTATGTGTAGGCGTTCTGATTAATCGATTGAGAACAGAACAATAATATTTTTCCTCCTCAGATTAAAAAAAAAGTTAAAAATAAATGCATTTAACACAACTGCAATAAAAGAGTCAGTCAAGTGGAACAGTCAATGTTATAGAACGGTGAGATAGCAACAATCATAACAAAGGAAGTTTTAAAATAAAGAAAGAAACAGAAAATGCAATTTACTGTTGTGTTAAGGTGATGTTTTATATGCTTATGAAGGGAAATGTCTCAGAATACTTAGACAGTCCTGTGTATTTATGTGTTGAGGGTAATTTGTTAAAGTGAGTGTTTTGGGGTAGAGAGACAGACTTGCCTTCTTCATGCTCAGTGTTATGATTAACTAAAGTTGAAGAGAGAATTACAACTGTAATACTCAGGTGAAACTCTAACTTTTCCCATTAATATCCTGTTGGCTTTGTAGAAGTCACTGATAACCCAAAGCTTTAGAGGATTCTTTAGAGATGAAAGTGGACCTTTAAAATACAATCTCAAAGGTTGCTACCAGCATAGACTTCAGCTTTTAAGAAACCAAAACATGACATTCAATATCAGGAAAACAAATAAAGCTTAAAAACAATAATAACAGAAACTGGCTGTATATAGGTCCAGAGCATACATCTGTAACTTCAGCTGCTGGGAAGGTTAGAAAGGAATATTTCAAGTTTAAGACCAGTGTGAGAATTTTGGAAGACCTTATCTTAAAATAAAATAATGAAGGGAGGATCCCTCAGCATTTTCTTCAGTCCTTTTACCAACCAAACCAAACCAAACCAAACCAAACCAAACCAAACCAAACCAAACCAAACCGATCCAAACCAAACCAAACCAAACAAAACCAATCCAAGCCAAACCAAAACAAACCAAGTCAACAAAATCTTACTATGGTTTGAATATTTATGTTCTCTCAGATTCATGTATTAAGTTCCAATCCTCAAAGTTACAGTGGAACTTTTGGGGATTATTAGATTATGATTGGAGTAAGGACTTTTATAAAATGAAACTATAGAGAGATACCCAGCCTTTTCTTCAGGGAAGAAAAGTAAAGAGAAGCCTTTGATGAGAAAGAGGATTCTTTCTAGATACTGAGTCTGTTGGTGCCTTTATATTGGCCCTCTTAGCATCCAGAACTGTAGAAATACATTTCTGCTGTGTATAAGTCATTTGATTTATGGTACAGTATTTTGTTATAGCCTCTTAAATGGTCTAAGAAACCTAAGATCCTTATCCAGTACTATTTCATTACTGAACTCTGCTTTTTAATATTTACAGAAAGGTTGTCAAAACAGCAAAATGAAACCATGTTCGTGTTTTATATATAGAAATAAATAAAAACAAATCAGTTTGGCATGAAAAAGTATTTTCAGTATATTTACTTGAGATAGAATTTCTCATAGAGGTAAGGATATGATGCAAGTTGACTACAGAGGAGCTACAGATAAAAAGCTATCATTCGATATATGACGGCATGTCACACAGAAAGACATCCAGTTGCTATCAAAGTCAGAACAACGCAAACCCATTATCACAGTTAAACTTTCTAACATCACTTTTCAATGAGTAGGAAAGCACCATAAGTCAGAATGCAGTAAGCATTATTCAGTAAACTTGGATTGAAAGCCCTTTAAAGGTTAATTAGCTAATTCATCTTTATTTCAATGACAACAATTCCTCATAAAAATAAAAGATTTTATATTCTTAACAGCAAGCTTTATTGTAGCTCATTGTGTTGTGAAAGTAATATTCAAATTTCTGAATATGAAAGAAGTTCTGAACTGGCTAGTGCAAATGTATAATTTAATTACTATACTTAGATGTGAGAATCAAACTTGTCACAGAATTCTTCCCCAAATGATACATTATAAAAACTGCTTTAATATAAAATACAAATTTCAAAAAAAATCAGGTTTAATCTGCCTCTAGAGTATGATCTTAAAAAACCTGATGTATCATGAATTTATAATATCAAAAAATAGTAGAAATGAGAAATGCCTGATACTTTTTAAGACTTCACCTTTTCATCGATATTGACCAAATCATATTAAATCTGGTGAAAATCTCAATCAAAAAATTAATTGTTGCAACTAAGGAAGCAAATATATACTGGAGCATTTGAGGATCTATAATTTTATTATGTTTGACAAATGTACAATATAAAACTATAATCAAAGTAGTTATATTAGCTTCTAATTTACATATTCTAGTACTAAATGGTAAACAGTATTGTCTAATTGTTTTTATTGAAATGTAGATAAATTTATTTCTAGTGACATGTTAAGTTTTAAACAAAATTGCATTATAAAATATTACTTAAGTAATTGAATTAAATTACAGCAGGTAAAATCAATCAAAATCCAGGAAAATACAGTGTTAAATTGACTGATACCATGGGCATAAAGATTATTGAAGTAAAATTTCTTGATCAATATCATAGCACATCGTCATTCATAATTCCAATACATAGGTGACATTTCTTATACTGAAAAGATGTAGTTTTTTTAAACATTAGGAAGAGCTTGCCTCCACTTTTTGTGATTGGTTTGCATGTCTTCATCTGACATTTTCATATTCTCTTAAAAATATTCTTTAACATTATAAATATTGAAACATAGAGAATAATTTGTTTCTTATAGTTGCAAGGGAGACATATATTATTATATTTTTCCCATAAAAAACTGAAATTTCTGAATATAATATTTATTATAAACTAAATATTTTGAAACAAGATAAAATAATACATGAGCAACTGAGTATTAAGGACTTTTAGCAGAAATACAATGATGCAGTAAAGGAATGATGATCTATTTCTTCCATTTTCTATTATTTATTTTCCAATTTCATATTGCATTATTTTCCTTAAAATAAAAAATAGCTCTGCCACTTTATACAATACTAAAAAATATAGAGACAATATATAGTTCTTACTAGTACCCAAAGATATCCCTTAGAAGTACATGATGGAAATACAATAATTTAAGTAGTTTTTTTTTTTTTTTGTACCAGGGATCAAACTCACAACCTAACCCTTACCAAGCAGGTACTTATGCTGTTGAGCTGAATCCCCAGCCCCCAGGTAGTTTTTTTTCTGCCAATTAGTTTATATGTTCTTATTTTCTTGAATGCCAGCCTACTTTTCTGACTCTTTGCTTTGATGGGAAATACTTTTTTTTTAAAGACTAAACACACAGAAGATATACAAGTAAACAGTGAAATATAAAATAAAGAAAAATGTGATATCTACCTTACTAGATTACTGTTCAACAGAATCTAAATTTCATGAAACCCAGGTGATTAGTTTTACAGACATTTTCCCCTATAAATTGTTTATATTAAAAGTGTTCAGTAGATTACCTCCAGAATAAATTATCAATAGATGCTGATTTATTTTCTAAACTCTTGAGATTTCCTTGTTTTTTTTTTTTTGAGTACCTAAAAATTTATGTTCATTTACCCAACATTTAAGGAAATTTTTGTCCAAGTATCAAAGTAGAATTCTTGTTTCCGAACAACAAATTAACTAGTAGATCCTTCTTATATAACAAGGAATTAATATTAGGAAAATTTTAATCAACATTCATCAATTAGAAAGGCTTTTTAAAACGTTTTATTTTCTATCTATGGTAATAAGTATTTATAATAATGCTACCTGTTGCTCAGCCCTTTGTGGCAACCTCCCTGTGTTACAACTGTTCCTTGCATCTGAGAAACAATAACAAGACACTTCTTTTCATTCTATGCCCCTTGAAGGAGACAGAAGAAATGTGTTCCTCTGAGGTCAGAATCTGTGAATAGTAACTATTCAGACCTCCTTTAAGTTCGGATGAGTTTTTTGCTTTCTTCATATCCGAAATGTAATGAAAATAACGTTCAATAGCATTTCCTTTCTTACTTGGATACAAAGCACTAGATTCCTTCTATATTCTACACGAATCATCATAAAATAGAACATTTGTAACAGTTTTCATGATATATTTAAAATATAGAAATTTCTGTTCTCCTTTGTTTATTGTAACTTCTGTATATTACCCTACAGGGATTGAATGGCTTCACACTGTTTTTCTTAAAATAGTTAGGCAGTTCCATATGTTCATAGTTAAATGAAACAGTGCCACATGGTAAAGAGAAAAAAGCTTGGGCTGACTAAAACTGGATCTGCCAAGCATTCCTTGGCACAATTGTTACCCTTCAGGATAATGTGTTTTGCCCCAGTTTTACCAGGAGTGCTTAGGATGTTTGAATGATAACATGTGTCATCTTTTGAAAATTCTAACTTTGTATCATCTTTATGCCTTAGCAATACACATATAATTGCATATTTAAGAAAATGAAACAGATCTGTGAACTTAAGACAATGAGGGTGAAAGCTTCATAATGTTGAGATAGAAAAAGCTTAAATGATCACTTTCTGGTTATGAACCGGTATTTCCATTAAAAAATAGTGCTTTGCATATGGCATATGGTCTCTCCTAGTGAGGAAAATATCCTTTGTGTTGGCACCTCATGATTTTAAAAAGTATATGTTACTCTTATGTTATTCTAATTCTATGTAGAATATTAATATAGGTTCTGCTAGCACATTGCCTTATATAAGAATATAAAAAGAATATAAAACAGACAAAAACATTTATATTGAAATATGTATATATTGCAGGTTTATATGTAAAACCCAATGCTAATCTACACTAAAAATGCTACCCACAAGCTAATTTGCAGGGTTGGCTTGTGAATTACAGTATTGAATACAAGGCAAAATCAGTTGAGGCCTATATAATACCCACTAGTAATATAATTTAAAATCTCTTCATGGATACGGTTTAAGTATGTCTTGAATTGAGTAATTAACCTAGGTATCCAACGTCAGTGAATCCTATCTTCTTAAAAAAAAATCTGCCTCTTGGGCTAGGTGGTGCTTAAGACATGGGAGTAAACTGAAGGAGAAAGTTAGGTCTTGCAGCTATTACTCAAAACTGCCTGCACTGGCAAATCATAGCAAGGACTACGGTGCAGATCAAGATTAAGTAAGAGGAAGTGACCTTCAAGGGACAAGAGTGACCATTATTCCTATCCAAAGAGCATGTCATGTTTACTTTATAGCTAAAGTTAAAGCTTAGGAAATACACCCTGAAATTGCCTTGTCTAACTCAGTCTGTCCAAGGGCAGGCTGCCAGCCAATTGGTTTATTCAGAGGAAAATAAAACAAAATGCAGCCTATTTCCACAGATTGTGATTTACGACATTGACGCACCTATCTTTGCTTTAGTTTGATGAGACAATCTTCAGTATTACTTAATCTTCTTTGTATATCAGCAACTTTAGCCATATTATGGAATTCTAATTATTTGAAAATATATTTGAAATATTTGTAGTGGAATAATTTGAACATACATATGTGTTTATATGCTCCATAAGGAGAAAAACAAAATATTTGCAAAATAAAACTTTGAAAGGAACAGGTGCACATATTCTTGTAAATATATTTCGTAAATATCTTGAAAAGGGACTCACTGTTTGTATTGTAGATTCATGCAACTTTCCCTATGGTGAAATAAAAGCAATGACTTACGATTTTTTATGATGCTGGACTATCCATGTTTCCTAGAGAGGTAATATGTCTAAGAAAACAGAGATGACAGCACCCTATGTCCAATAACTAGTGTATCACCATAGTATTTAACCCTAGATGGCATTTTATTTTTCTGATATCTACTGAAGCTTATAATTATCTATGTGCATTTCTAATTCAATAAAAAGAGATTATATGAATAAAAATTATATTTATCGATGGTA
The DNA here is from genome assembly GCA_004027455.1 of Hydrochoerus hydrochaeris. Taxonomy (NCBI): domain Eukaryota; kingdom Metazoa; phylum Chordata; class Mammalia; order Rodentia; family Hydrochaeridae; genus Hydrochoerus; species Hydrochoerus hydrochaeris. The sequence continues at coordinate 22,187 of PVLA01008886.1, forward strand.
GCATTTGGAAAGTCTACAGTAAGTATTTGATTTGAAATCCCAGCTTAGCTTTTAACTGGCTCTAAATTCTTGGTCAAATGTTGTATTTCTTTGGGCATTAGTTTTCTCATTACAAAAGAGAAGGCGAGAACTAGCAAAGATTTGTACTGATGAGAAACTGAGGCGCCACAGCTAAATAATCTTAGTAGTATCATGCTTAGTAAACATTCATTGCTATTGTTCTACATTTAAAAATTTCCATTAGTATTTATTCTTTAAAGTATTTAAAATGCATATTAGTGTTCTGAACTACCTCATTTATATAAGACATTTTTGTTGAAAAGTCATCATAGGTAAGTTTTACATTTTTATTTTTATTACATGTATACATTAGCATAAAATGTATTTCTGATAATATATATTCTACCATCTGTATCTTGCATTACTCCTACATATGTTAGTCCCATAGAGGCTGAATAATCCATGCTATTTATTTAAATTACTAATGTTAACATGTGTAATAAAGTTCAGTTTGATTTAAAAAATGCTAGAAAAGAAAAGGAAATGATTGGCTGTTTCAACAAAACTAAATCTTTTATCTTCACTTAGCATCACATTTTTTACCATGTATAGTGCCAAAGGTATCACTATATTTCATTTTTGAGACTTGTAAAAAACAAGTATTAAATGTCATGCCTCATTTTTCTTGACATGATAAGCATTTTATTCAAAGACCATCCTAATAATGATGCATATTTTCCAAGTTTTATATGCATTTAGACACATTAATTTTATAAATTAACCTATTCTTTGTTAGAAGACATATTGTTTTTGAAGCATGGGAAGTTAAACAGAATTTAGAAGTATTAAGAGCAATTGAATATACATTTAATGTTATTTGAAATGCCCTTTATTGGTCATACATGTAAATTCACTTAGATGTAAGACTCAATATTTCATTCTATCTGAGGGGAAGACAGGTTAAGTGACACAGTGAATTAGCTGGAAGGCTGTCTCTCTTCATCTCTAAAGACCTGAAGGTCACATTTACTTATATTGACTTACAAATAGGAAGTAAAGTGGTTCCAAAAATTGACTATGTACCACACAAATTGTCAAACATGGAGATCTATGTTCAAATGAGTCCCCCCACCCAAAAGGGAAAAATACCACAGATAAAAAATGACATTCTTCTTTATAAGAAGTTGATTCATAGGCTTCATGATGAGCTCTAACTGTACCTCTTAATGCAATCCATAATATTGTACAGTGATAAGACATAATAATCCTTTTTCCATTTATTCTTAGTTTTAATTTACTGAGAAAATCATGGGGGAAAAAAGAAAAGAACAGATGACCAGGCAAGGTCAAACTCACAAAGTAAATTAGAGCAAGATTCAGAGGGAACCATTCTGTGTGCTGAATCTTAATAAAATTTGAGGAATCACTGGAATATTCTAGAAAAACTGATTTTTTGATTTCTCTAACTCATGTCATTTTTTGCAAAAAAAAGGCAAACTGTTTTATGTATTGTGATTGATTTAAAATAACTCTAAGTTTTAAAATCTAGTTGGAGTATAAAACATTAATAGAACATATTACCATGACTAGTATTTACAATTGAAGAAAACTGAAAAGATGCTTCAGATAGTTTCAAAGCATATAGCTTTAGGAAATTTCAGTGCTGTGCTAGTATGTCTTGTGCTATAACATTAAAATATGTAAGAGGTCTTCATTATAAAGAGAAGAGATATTTCAGCTCGCATTTTCATTGGCTGAAATTCCACCATCAGGCCGCTCCCCGTATCAGGGCTTGGTGCCAGCTAACTTGTTTATGGGATCAATAGCAGGAACACATATGGGAGGAAAAAAGCATGGCTGGACAAGAAACAAGAAAATGACTTGGAGGTCAGACCATGGCTTTTATGACAGATTGTTCTAGCAAGAACTCACTCCAGAAGACCACTATTTCCCTCTGGGGGAACTAGCCCCATAATTTCAGGGCCTAACACCTTCTTTTTGTTGTTTTAAACATTTAAAAAAGAATTATTGAGTCTATTACCCCTCATATTTCCATACTGGGGACCAAGCTTCCAACACATGAAACTTGGGGAACACTCCAACTGTATTCAAAATACAGGAAGTACAATGAAATTAGATATTACTTTATTTTCCTTTGAATGTTGAAAAACTCATCTCCTCCCTCACTTACTGTTTTTTGTAGCTTTGAGTACCATTGGGTATCCTTAAGCAACCTGGCTCAGAATATGATTTCTTCTTAGATCTGTTGCAAGTAACTGGGGAATTGGGAGGTTTATACTGGGCACCAAATTTATGAATATTCTAGATCAAAAGGTAGACTTTTGGACTTAAGGGGATTGAATGTTAGAAAATGTGGCACTGAATCTTCAAGCTCTTGTGAACTAACTATAGCTAGTCAAAACTTTTCTTTCATAGATCACCATCTTTAGAAGAAAATATATCTCGTCACCTTCACTTTAAAGTTTCTTATTATTCTCCTTAATGTGATTTCATTTGTTCACAGAAGCAGATTTGATCAATTAATTTTTTAACACAGCCTTTTCCAACTTTACTTATAGTTCTATTTTGTAATTAGGCTTAGTGAGCAATAAACACATCAAAGAAAGTCCATCATGTTCCCATGGTGTTAATTTTATTTTAAAAAGAAATTACAACTTACTTCTCTAAAAGCTTCAATATTAACATTAATTGCAAAAGTAGAAAGTGGAATTTTAAAAGATATATTCAATGCTCACATATGTATTTTAATAATACAACTATAAACTGAAAATACAGCTATTGTTTTCAGAGTACAAAACAACATAAATGCCACTACTTTCTCCAGTTTATATATTTGGGTATTTCTGAATGAGAAATTTTTCTTTAAATCTAAAAAAAAGATAGCTACAAATTAGCACAGGTTGAGAGAAGATACATAGGTAGACAGATATCATAAACATACATCCTTAAACTTAACTATATTTTCATATTTTTTACACCATTAGTTATCTTTATATTAGTAGAAATTTTTCATTTATCTTATTCTCTACAGAGTCAGTCTTTTAAAATGATTTGTTTCATACCTAGATTTCCTTAGTTACAATTTTTCTGGCAATTTTATCAAGTATGAATTTATGTTGTTTGAAAGTCCACAGTTAATTCTGTGAATGATTTACTCTAAACATTCCAGTTATGTACTCTTCTACTACTGATTATTTTTCCAAGTTTAACTCTTCAGATAGCTCCAAATCTTCATTATATGGTTTTGTGTCTAAACCCATTTCTAAGTATTTTTATTGTTCTGTTGCTGCTATTCTTTACCATATATATATATATATATATATATATATATATATACAAATTATATAAAAATTCTATTGGAATACTACATAGTATATTCCACACTAAAAAAGATTATATTGAAATCCATATCTTAAAAACGTAAATCCCAATATAGTAATTTCCCCAACTCAAATCCTAAGGACATATTTACATCTATAACAAACAAAGATATTGAAAACATTCATATAAAACAAGATACATTTATTTCTGGTGTAACTGTAACAAATTCTCTGAAGACTAGAGCTAGATATATTATACTTTGTTTCTTCCAGCTTACAAAATTGAGAGAATGTAAAATCTCTAAATTCCTAAAATTGATTTCATCCAAATTACATTCGGTTTGTTCAAGCTACATTGCTACCCTCCAAACTGATTTGTTTTCATTGAAATGAAAATAAGAAATGACTTATTCAGTATACAGAAAATATTTGTTTGACTTTTCCCTCTCAGGTTCATAGTCTACACTGTAATCAGTCTTCACTTCTTTATTCAATGATTTCATGCTATTATTAGGAAATAAAAAGACAAAATACTTCATATTATGTATGTTTTCATTTATTATTTTCTTCTGTTGTGCTATAGACCATCAGAGGAGTACTCACGAGTTGCAGGCTTTACATTTTAGATATACTTAACAATTTTTTGCACTGCTCAGATATTTTGATTCTTTTGAATTGAATGAAATATTCATAATTTATAATTTCTAGAAAGTTCTTTGACATTTAAAATATATTCTTAGAACTCATAAAGTGGATTATACATTTCAGACAATTTCAAATGACCTGACATTCTAAAAATAGGTAAATTGATTCATTTACTAGATTCCTTTTTCTTAGAAAAATGTTTACATTTTTGTTAAAATTCATTTATAAATACATGTATAAAATGCATGTGCACTTGCATACATGCTAAATATACCAAATACATTGACAGAATGGAATTATTTATTAGAGAGATCTAATGATTTAATTGTTCATTTTTTAAAACTAAGTTAAAGTTTGGCGATTTCCTTTTAAAAGTTCCTTGCTGAATTGCCTAAAATGTTTGTTTGGGTCCAGGGATTTTGCTCAGTGGTATAAGCGCCTGCCTTAAAGCACAAGTTGTGAGTTTGATCCCTGGTACCAAAGCAAAACAAAACACAATGTTTGATAGTAGCTTAAAATGGATATTATTTCTCTTATAAAAACTTCCTTTCTGTACTTTTTAAAAAAAGAATAAAAACTGACAATGTATAATTCTTTCATTAAAATTATTTTAATTACTTTTGTCACAATAAAAATGACAAATACATATCTTGAATCTGATTAATGTTTTAATTATTCCTCATGACATACTGTATCAAATTCATAAAATATGTTATGCACTATTTTCTTTAGGATTCTAAACAGTTTGTTTCAACTAAAGATTTCTGGATAAAATGCAAATAACCTCGATTTACAGCAATCTGTACAGATCATATATTTTTATTATTCTCTTCTCATGTACTATGAACAAATTTAAAGGAAAAATTAATTCATTGATAATGAAATATCTATTGAGCTAAATAAGACCTTATTGATATTTCTTTGTAGATTTTAGGGCATTGCAGATAGTTATATGCTAGACTAGTCATGTGGATTAGATTTCTAGGTATTTATAAACAACTTAGCATATTCAGCATTATTTTATAAGATAAAAAGGCAACACTAATTCTCTTATACGTAAGTAGCCAGATATTGCCAAGTAATTTATCTTCTTTTTCGTCTCTAGTATTTTTAAACATTTTCCTAATAAATATAATATGTTTGCCTGTGTTGTGAGTTTTGCTTGATGACTGAATTAATAATTCAATCACCCGCTTAGAGCTTTTAATTGCTAATTTTAGGCCAATTTAAGAGGTATCTTCAATGTTTCATGCCAAAATAAGTACTACTTTGGGAAGTTCATGTGATCTAGTTGGACAATAACTCTTTTTAGTAAAGTAAGATTATTGGAGGTAAGTAGTTATGAAACAACCAAGCAGAAATTCCATGAGTATTCCTTTTTTATTCTTATTCATTTATTTTCCTTTAGTTCTGTACTTAAAATTATGACACAGGTTTATTGTCTCTGGAATGTTTATTTGCTTGTAATGGGCATTTTTCTTTGTTTACCATCTACCATGGTATCTGCCATAGTAAAAACTTATTTTAAATGTTAGGTAAGTGAATTCTTGGCATGAGAGAATGATAAGACCTGGATATTGGACTTTTTTAAAATCTTATTTTCACGTCATATTTTGTTAAATATGTTTCTTCTTGGGTTATATGATTTATACTTGTAAATTCATGTAAGTATATTCATCAAATAGTTCTTTTCTATATAATGCATTCAAACATGGGCTTTACAAGTCATGTTACTTTATATAGACTTATTTCTTGTATGTTTTTCTAGATCAATCAAAAAGTACCCAAAGTTTATAAAGACCTGTGTTTCTTTTTTGTGCAAAATATTGGAGTTTAAAAACCTGGGGATAAGCACAGATTTAGAGCCAGAAAATTCTTTATATTTGAATAGGGATTTTATGCCTTGTTTCCCATTTAATATTGGGAAGTTTGTTTGCTTTCCCAAGAGCCTCAGTGTTACATCTTCTGTAAAATTGGAAATAGCAATCCTTGCTCCAGCTACACTATTGGATCTAGACAATGAAAAAAAGTTGGAAGTTGTTTTAGTAACACTAGAGATGTTTGTATCTTTTTTTCTTAACCAGATCAACTAATAAAGCATTTCTTTGCAACAGTATTATGTAAGAGCACTACATTCTTGGCAAACTGAACTATAGTTGTAATTAAAATAGTTGGAATATTAAATTTAAAAATAATCAAACTCTTTAATTGTATATAAACATTGCCTCTAATTACTCCATTTTATGAAATTTTGCTAGTTGTCTTGGGGGATATCAAAAAAGTTATAAATTTTTCTTTCAAAAATTTAAAATCTAATCAAAAAGAGATAATAGAAGGTTTAAGAAAGTGGACTAGAAAATATGGGAAAAGTCTGATAATTTTAACAATTTCTGAGACCAAAAATATTGAAGAAATCTTCCAAACAAAGGCATTTTAAGCATAAAAAGCCACTGGTGGGATGTAAGTGTAAAAAGTTTCCAAGTTTTATTCATTTTAATGAACTTCTGAATGTTGTGACATGCATTACTAATGATCAATAAAAGATAAAAAGTCAACTGATACTCTGTCTTCCTGAAAATGAGACAAGAGCTAATAGAAAAAGTACACCGGTTATGAGATCAGACAGACACCACCTTTTATATAAATTGAGTGTTCACAGTCAGACTAGGTCAACTTTGGTGAACTTTACTCTAGTTGGGCACCACTCTTTGCTTCCTTGGTGCAGGTTAAAGAGAGATCCATGTGTTGCCTCTGAGCAACAAGCAATTATACTAAGCCAAAGGTTTTGGTGAGATAGCAATGTATGCGGTACAGCCATTCTTAATTTCAAGGGCCGGACTCCTGAGTGAAGATTTGGCATAATTTTCAGGTCGCTATACTAGGAAATACATGAATGCCTTCATAACCCAAAAATAAAACTACATTTAGGGAAAACGCATCATAAAACTGATTCAGTTAAATGAAAACATGTAGTTTTAAATCTGTTCCACTGGGATTAATATATTGATAAGAAAAAGAAGAAATAAGACACACCACATGACGGCATAGAGAAAAGAGATAGAAAGGACACAGGCAAAAGGCACAGGCTGACAGCTAAGAGAGATTTGCTCACACTTTGACTTGGGGCTTCAGAATTTCAGAACTGTGAAAAAAAACTGATTTTGTTTTTAAGCCACTCAGTCTGTGGTACTTCATTTTGTCAACTCTAGAAGGATAATATGTTCCACAAAGCATCACATAAACAAAAAAGTTGAAAACCTGACATTTTCCTTAAAAACAGCAAGAACTGCTGGGATAAGAGAGCTGGGTCCTCGGGCTTGGGGACATCGATGGCAGGATGTTCCTACCTAGAAACAATGGAGAGACACTGAAAGATTTCAAACAGAGGGGAGAGGGAGAGAGATGGAGCAAGGGCAAGTGATCAAATTTGTGAAATGAAAACTTTTTTGGGGTCAAAATTGGGAAATTGAGGAATGACTAATCATGAGCATATTGTGCAAGTTTAGTCTGTATTACTGAGAGCAGGAAAGGCAGTAAGAGAGAAAGGCAGACCATAAAGAGAAAAGGATATTAAAGAAGTAAATCAAAACATCGTGATGAGTTGGCTATGAGCCTGATAGACTAGGAAGAGGCAAACTCTGGACTTATGTCCACTGAGTTTGATGTCATTCAGCAACGCTTTGCTTAGACTACATTGGCCCACCTAACCCTGGTTGGTGTTTATTTACTTCCAGCAACTGGCATTTTTATCTTCTTGTCAGAGTGTTGCCCTCAAGATCAAGAAAATTCCTTAGAATCAATGTACTTCTCATGGTTCTCACACTCATCTTCCAATTGCTCCTCAGAAATAGGACTGAGTTAATCATAAACTACTGCAGCTCAAGAAAAACAGAAGTATGCTTTTCCCTGAACTTGAAAAGTTTTCTGGTCATGTAGTGTTCTCTACCTTGTGCATCCCATTTTCTTTTTAGAAAGTTGTAGCTAAATTTCTTTTATTGTGCATTATATACCAAATAGTATTAAGATCCAGGACTGTATGGTTAGATTTATTATTTTAAAAGTTTATAAAATACAGCATTCTTCACCTTGTTGACTTGTTTTTGGTAGATTTTTGCAGTACAACACTGGCAAAATAGACTTTTTACCTGTGAAATCTAGTTTTTATGAGTGGCAGAGTAGATAAGACATATATTACTGTAAATCTCCCATATTTTTTTCAGATAAATTTCTCAGGGTTCATGTTGCACAAAGTAGAGGTATGTATTCTAGGTAAATCCAAATCTGCTCAATGGTCTAATAAATTGTGCAATACCTAATACAATGCCTTCTTTCCTGCCTATTGTCAAGAACAACCAGAGCCTTTTTAAACCAGGGTTTAGAGCTTACTGGGAAAGGGATAAAGAATTTACTTGACTCTTAGAAAATTCTGTCAGTAAATGTGGAAGATTGCTTTGATTTAGCAAAAAGTGAATTATGCCTTGAGATTTACCCAGAGGAGCTTTTTGTTTCTGGAAACTATCATTTGTCCATGAGACAGCGTTTTAATCTGCTCATGAAAGCTGTGTATTTTTCACAACATGCCAGTGTCATACACCACTGTACATCCATTTCATCTCTGACTTCTATGGACCTGCTGCACTTTTATAGGAATATTTTCTCATAATCCATTATACTTGTCTCAATTTTCAAAATTATTTTTGTTTTGCTTTTAATGTTACAAGAAAGAAAAATGGAATATTTACAAAAGTTACAGAACTTTTAGGAATTGTGGTAAAAATTATCTTAAAAAATGATTCAATGATACATAGTTCTGCATCTGTATTGGCCTTTTTGTTTAAATTATCTTGTGTTCACCTCAGCAGCACATATACTAAAATTGCTTAAATTATCTTTATTCCTGACAGTGCAGCACTTTGGACTGTGTGCGATAAATATTAATTTGAAATAAATATATATAAGCTATCCACACAGAGATAATTTTTGGAGTTGTTGCTATTATGGTACATTAAGATTAAAATTGCATATAATCCCAATCATTCAACATTTTAGGTGGTACATAAAAATTGCTATTATTAAAAATTAAATGTTCAAATGTTATTCTAGCATGGCTAGATGGCTTTAGAGGAACTTTTAAAAACTGAGGTATAATTTTTTATCCATTGAAACAAATAAATAATCCTAAATATGTGGTTCAATTTTTCATAAATACATAAATCTAAATAATTTCAGATGTCTATCAAGATGTGGAAGCCCCCATTTGTCCTTTTATGTATAATATTTGCTCTTGCAAATAGAATCATTCTTACTAGTTCTATTATTGTGAACTAATTAAGTTTACTTGTTTCAAGACATCATATGCATACAGTCACACAGTGAGTACCATCCTATTTATACCTTCATTCACTCAGTGTAAATATTTGGAGAATAAACTTGATTATATTATTATTTTGTTTATTACCATTTCCAAAGATAACTCTATCCTAAAAATATATCACAATTGTTTACCCAGTCTTCTATTAGATTTTCTCCAAATTCCATTTTATGTTGGAATGTAGATCTGACTCAGGTACTCCATCTTGTTCAGAAACAGTGGTCTATTTAACATTAAAAAATGGTTAATAATCACAGGATGTAAAGCATTAACATTATGGTAATCTTATGACTTTCAAGTGCAGTATTATACCCCAAGTACACATTGCTTATATGTGTTTGATTGAGCTATAAGAATGATTTAGGAAAAATTCAACTCAACTCTCTACTACTACCAATCAAGTCCTTTCAACTTTCATACCATTTCTGTTGTTGCTCCTGTATCAAGTGCTATAAAATAAACAATCATGAAAGCCAAAGTATATCCCATTTAGATGCTCATTTAGAACAAACACCACCTGTACAAACATGAGAAAAAATCCTTGTTTACTTTAGCTGTGGTACACTCACAGCTTTTGAGTTAATGTCTAGAAGACTTTCACTGAGGACTAAAATCTTAAGGATCTCTAGGAGAGGTGGTAACCATGCTCCCTCAAATCTTCCTTCAGTTTAATCGGCTTCTCAGCTGCAGAGTTAGCTAGTCTCCATGTGTTAACACCTTCAAGATCCTGGATTTTCTGCTGATAGGCTGCTGTAGTGGAGTCCTAGGAAACTTTATGCTGCATTTTTTGAGGGCAGTTTTTACTCTGAAAGTTACTTTTGGTTTGGCTAAAACTAATGCCTACAACGCTGTTTGCCAGACCTGTCCCACTCAAATCCCACTTCCTTTTCAACAAACCTAATTCTATCACTTTCTACCACTTGTGGCGTATCATAATTAAATATTAAGAATTATAAATGTGTCCTATGAATATATAAATATGAAAACTATCTCTTTTTCTCCTGATTTTTAGTTGGGCTCTGCAGGAGGCAGATGTATCTGACACTGAGGCAGAGACAAGGTGTAAAAAGTTTTCTTGGGGAAGGAAAAGTGTATGTGTGAAAGATACAAGGGAAATCAAAACCTCAGAATATGTATATATATATTTAGTACTAACAATTCTTGAAAAATTCAAAGTTATTACATGTAGAAAAATATTAATAGTAACAATTCCAATACTGCTTTTTATTCCTGGAAGATATTATTATGTTATTTGAAATTTTTGAATCTTCATGTTGATATTTGTGTCTCTAGTAAAAGTCTTATCTTACACTATACTTAAAATGTTTCATCTGGCTTCCCAAATTCCTGTGTGACATAATGGTTTAAATATCATGAGTAGCAAAATAGTGCAACTGTATTTTTTTCTGTATTAATTTGGGGCTTTGAAAGACTTAATTCAAAGAAAACTGTTACATGTGACATTGTTACAAATGGGTTTCACAGCATAAGTTTTGCTTTAAAACTCCCAGTGAAAGAATTGTAAAGGTCTACAACACCAAAACAGAATTTTCCCTCATAAAATATTTAATACAATCCCATAATCCCAGAAGTTTCTTTATATTTGTTAAAATTCTGAATAGAAATCCTGAACTCATTAGTTTCCACCATTTATCCTATATTTTCTGGGTGACTAATGTAATCAAAACTAAACTGTCTTTGAAATATCTTAGTAATGTAATAGTACATCACAAGGGGAAATTCCTCATAGCGTATCTCTTCAGAATCTGCAATCTCCTAACATTCAGTGTGTCTCAAGTGCTTAATAATTAAATGCGATTTTGTACAAAATGTGATAGCCAGTTATTCCTACTCCTTTGTTCAGTTGTTCTTTTACTATTTATTCACTAAGCATTATTGAGTGTATATCATGCTTCAATTTTGGAGAACTTAGAGATGTAGTCTGTGACATCAAGGAACAATTAAATACCTCTGTTGATTTTCTTCAAATCTTTCAGTATTAAAATGAATGCACATCTGTTGTAATTTATGTACAACTGAGTTTCATGCATAAAAATTCAGTCATGTTTAGTCATTAGTAAAGCCCTGAAGAATGATTCAGGCCTTATACATATATACTAAATAAATTAACTACATTGAAATGGAGTCTCCAAGAAATATGTACAAGAATGGATTATACATGCTTAAAGGAAAGATAATGAATATATCCTACAAAAATCAAGTGTCTATATTGCTTTATAAATACTTACTAAAATCTTTTAGCTCACTATGAAAAGTAGGAAATATTGGTAAATAAACATAAAAACAAAAAATTCATGTAAGTAATCTCAGAAAGATGTATAACTCAAGTTTTCTTTTAGGAACTTATTTACTTTTTTTTTTGTAAGTGTGTGATACTGGGGATCTAATCCAGGACCTTGTGCATGCAAGGCAAGAACTTTATCACCTCAGCCATCATATACTTATTTAAATTAGTATATTTAGGTGTGTTTTGCTTGGTTGAGAAAAATACAGCCCTTCTCTTTATCTCAAAGTTAGGTCATTAAGGAAGATAGATAAAAGGCATTGAAATTTTTACAGTAGAGTAACAAAGAGGAGAAATGCAGACATCATAAATTATAATTTTTATAACATGAACATATGCATGAAATCAGCATTCACAGTTTCAGAATAAATTTTAGCCAATTTTACCCCAGACAAAGGACTTCTACCTAGAACATATACAGAGCTGAAAAAATGTTGTTTAAAAAACCAGGCCTCTCAAATTTAAGACACAGTCCCAAAATGGATATCTAAGATGAATATGCTCTTCTAAGTTGAAGAAACACAAACAGCAGGTAAATATATGAACAAATGTTCAGCATCACTGGCTATTTGAGAAATACAAATTGAAACAACTTTGAGATTTCATCTCACTCCAGAAAGAATAGCTATCATCAAGAAATCAACTGATAACACATGCTGGCTGGACTGTGAAGAAAAAGGAACACTTCACCACTGTCGGTGAGTGTGTATACAGGTACAGTTACTGTGGAAATCAGTGTGGATTTGAAGTTCCATTAGATCTAGCTATTCCATTTCAGGGATTTCCCCAGGAAAACTGAAAACATCATAATTTTGTAATATATGTGCATTTATGTTTATAGCAGCAAAATTTGTAACAGCTTAATTTTGAAAACAACCCAAATTTCCATTACCCATGGAATGGTTAAATAAAAGTGGTATTCTTATGCAATGGAGTACTACTCAGCTATAAAGAAGGACAAACTTGATGCTTTTATATGCAAATGGATGCAACTTGAGACCATACTCATAAGTGAAATAAATCAGACTCACATGTATAAGCCTCTTTTCTAAAAAACTGAAAGAGGAAATACAATCCAAAATGATGTACAATAGGTATTGTGAAAGGGAAAGGGAATGAAGCTGCTCAAAAGAAAAAAAAATTGGGGAACTGAAATTGGAAGAAAGGAGAAAATAATCAGGGAAAAATATACACACATATACAAGATAGCTAAGTGTACTACTAATCTCTGTTAGTTCATAAAAAGAATGATTTGTGCTTTCTTTTTTTATTTTTTATTTTAAAGAAAATAAAACAAAAGAGGATGGATCTAAGCAGATCAGAACAGAACAATGTAACCAACACAGCACTTCACAACAAGGCAATTGGATATTAACAGTAGCTATTATAATGTCTCTTTCTTTGAAATAGTTGAGCTTAGCTTTACACACAATAATGTCAAACATAGCAAAATAGAATAAAACCACTCAATAGAATGAAAGTATTACAAGGCATTCTGAAGCAAATAACCAAAGATGAACAATGGCTGATATATTATCTCATTTTCCATAAAAATTTTGTTTGTATTATCATACATATTAAAATCCAGTAAGACACAATGTGATAGAGCCAATGGAAAGAGAAGAACAGAAGCATGACAGGACTTTAAAGCCAGATGATATTAAATCCGCAGTGGCTGCCATAATGTCTTGTTTTCTTCAAAGTAGCTGTTCATACCATCACACATAAGAAGGTCAAACAAAACAGAATAAAACCATTCCAACCAATGAATGAAAACATTAAGAAGCTTCAAAGCAATATAACGTGGAATCATGATTATCATAGAATCGTATGTACTCTTACCATTTCTTACACTAGGGAGACTATATGGTATTTATACATGTGAGTTTGATTTATTTCACTTATGAATATAGATTCAAGTTGCATCCATTTAATTATAAATATCTCAATGTGATCATTCTTTATAGCTGAGTAGTACTCCATTGCATAAAAGTACCACAATTTTTTTATCCATTCCTGGGTTGATGGGCACTTAGGTTGTTTCCAAGATCTGGCTATTACAAATTGTGCTGCTATAAACATGGGTGCACATATATCACTGTGGTAAGATGTTTTCAGATCTTCTGGGATTATGCCTAAGAGTAGAACAGCTGGGCCAAATGGGACCTCCAACCCCAGCTTTGATTTTTGCTTTCATTGATGATTTTTTCATGCATATACTTTATAGTCGAGATACTACATTTAAGATAACAATATGGACTATATCAATCATTGTTAATTTCTTATTATGCTGTTTTGAACATCTGTGTCATCATTTTTATTCTTTTTTGGTTTAAAATTGAAAAAAATTTGTATGCATACATATAAATACACACATCATTTATACATATATATGTATAGAATCAAAACAGTGAATGTATAAATTTTTAAAATCTATTGCAATCAAAGACACATCGACATTACCCTCCCTCAAAATGTTTCCCCTCAGTTTGCACACATTTATCCCAGCATTCCTGCCATTTTCTTAAAGCAGCCCTCAAAGTCCTCTTTAGCATCTTCAGTTACACTGTTGTGGCTGGCTGTACGCCCTGAGTTAAAGTGAAGCATGGGCCTTTCATGGTTGTATTTATATTGGGTAAGACCCAGAAGTTTCAGGTGGCAGATCTGCAGAATAAGGTGGGTGAAAACATACCACAATGTTTCTATTCAACAGAAATAGCCTCTCTAGAAGTGATATGTGACATGGAGCATTGGCATGGTGGAAGATGACCATTTCTCAAACTGTTTTCTATGTGCACCATTTCTAAAAGGTTCTTATAGTATCCAGAGCTCTAATATTCACAGTTAATCATAATATCCCTGAGTACAAACTCAGCTTGCATCTTTCCATCCAGGTAAAAAATAAACACCACTAACATTACTGTGATGTTCGATCTTGATTGGTATGCCTCATTCACACAAGAAAAAATGAGTAAATTTCACTGAGAATTCTGAATGTTGGTCTCAATATTGTAAACAAAGACACTGGTTTAATCCTCTGTGATGACATTTCTTAAGCTGGAATGTGAAATGGCATAATCATGCAGCTCCAATGAAATTGAAGAAATATCACATTAATGTGATTATCATGATTCATGATTTTTGGCACACTCTGAAGTGCAAGTTTCTTCAACCATAGCTCACAATCAACTAAGTTGAAACTTGTCCCACATTGTTACTAAGGTTGGATATGATGATTCTCATGTTAAAGTTCACTCCCTATTCTTTGAATGCTACTCTGCAGCAGCATCCACTGTGAATTTTTATATCTTTGATCACACCAGTATAAGACTATCTACACCAGACCCAATTTTCCTCTCTTGCTCATGGTGAGAGAGAGCACTAACAAGAGAGAGAACAAGACAGACAGATAGACAGAGACAGAGACAGACAAAGGCAAGAAGTGAGGAGAGAGAAGGGGAAGTGGGAAAAGGGGAAGGGTGGGGAGGAGAGAAGAAAGATCCAGGAATTCACACAATCTTCCATCTACAAGGTAGAGACTCATGACAGCCAATAGTATAGTTTGGAACACTGAGAGACAGCGAGTCTGTAATATAGATTCCACACTGGGGCTGAATATCTGAGGATGAGAAATGTCAAGAGTAGAATATCTATGTTTCTGCTCAAGAAGAAGCATTCAAAACCCAAACTACTTCTACCTTTTCATTTCTAATCAGGTCATCACTTGAGTGGGTAATGCACATTCATGTTACATACTTCATTCAGTCCAGAAATTCAAATTATAATTTATTCCATTTCAAATATCTCTTCCTGAAATACCCTTATAGACATATGCAGAAGTAAAGTTTAATCTCATATCTGGACATTTCATGGCCCAGTTATATTGCTATATAAAATTAACCTTCAGACTTTCCAATGATAATTACTATCTTTACAAGGGTAACTCTATTTTGATTCTTGACTGCATAATTTTGTCTGTTATTGTATCTACATAAATGAAATTATCTTTTATGTCTACATTCATTGCTCATCATATTTGCTTTTTTCATTGATATAGCCATGGGTAGTGTCAATTTATGTACTCTCAGTAATATGTGATATTCTATTGTGTGATTATATGCAATCTGTTTACCTATTCTATGTTTTTTTTATCCTGTATATGTTACCTCAATTACTACCAACATTGCTTTGACAGGAATTGGTAGATAGATACGTAGATAAATAAATAGACAGATAGATAGATCTAACAATTAAATTTCTTAATTAAACATCCTATTCTAGGGTCTAACCTAATTCCTCTGAATCAGCCCCAATGTGAAAAAAAAAATAACATTGTGAAATTGTAAACATTGAACACATACAGTTAAGGTATATGTTTATGTGTTGCATGTTATGATTGTTGTATATCACTTTAACTTTATTTGCTTATTTTTTATACATCTATTTGTCAAACACAGAATATGTCATGTAGAGTTCAAGACAATTCATTGAAAATGTACATTTTTTTTGATACAGGGTCTGACTATGTAATTCAGGCTGACCTTTAACTTGCTATGTAGCCAAGGCTGGCCTGAAACTCTCAGTGATTCTCCTGCTTCAGTCTCTCAAGTGCTGGGATTACAGGCATGAACCACCATGACCAGCTCTAAAATGTGCATTACAGAGGAATAATATAAACAAATTTTGATGAGTATAATTATGTTTGTGCTTGAAATCCATATTAAAATAAAAAGGCACAATAAATAGTAAAAACAATAAATTAACGTGGAATCATAAAAACTATAATATTAGCAAAAAACAATATTTTGCACCTATTTAATGAAAGAAAGCATATTTAGTGTCTTTTCCATAATCAAACAAAGCACTTAGACTGTATTAACTGCATATCTTAAGTCAAAGATGTTTAACAAATCTAGATAATTATCAAATATTTGGATTATTGATTTAACAAACATACACAAACAATTCCACAAATTATGAAACAATAAATCACAAGTCCAGATTGATACACATTAATATAATTAATGCTTATTATATTACTATGAGGGCTAATAAAATTTTATTGTTTGCAGAAATATTGTCCTATATACTTAGCACTAATGACAGTTTACATATAGGTAGAGATTACATAAATAAAAATAAAAAATAACAGAAAAAGTATTACAATTTTGTTTAAATTGCTTATCTCTGTAGAAAAAATATGCACCCGAATCACTGAATGGAATACTTTTTAAAATAAATTAAAATAGATAACATTCCAGATCATGTAGCTATGTTTTGTCTCCAAACACAGAATAGAAACAAAAAAGAAATTTATTCACATGAACTGAGAGTATAACCAAGAAGGCATTGGGGGATAAAAGAGATTTGAATAATGTTTGAAAATAAAAAAATGCTTAATTTAATGATAATAAGTAATTGTGTATATTGAGCTAGATATGGGATATAAAAAATCCAATTTGCTCACAGAATGTTGAGCAGGTGACACCAAGTACTCTAGGACACTAACATCAGAGACAAGGCTAAGAAACAGCAGCACTGGCTGCCATTCTCCAGAAAAAAAGGAAAGGGTGGAGGAACCCCCGGTGATCTACTTCCTCTAAAACTGCTCCTCCTAAAATCACATTTAGCTGTGAACTCATCAGTGGATTAATCCATGAGCTTTTGGAGGAACATTTTTGATCCAAATCACAACAATCTTCATTCACAAAAGAAAGTACCCATGATCAATGGGCCTTAATCCAAGAGTTTTGGTACAAGCTGAAATGATGGATAATTATGTTGACTTTTTTGCTAATACACTCAAAAAAGGCTGAATCCAAGCATATAATTTCTCATATCCTCATACTTCCTTTCATAATAAAAGACTGAATTAATATTTTGGTGTACAAGTTGAAACTCCCATAGGTAAAGACATTGTGTTGTCTGCCACAAAGCATGACATAATGTGAGATAAAACAGATGACAACTCTCATAGCTTCTAACAGAACTGTTCATAAATCTTCTTAAATATGACTGGAGAAACAATTTTATTGAAGATTATAAATTACCTTTTAGGGTTGTGACCACATAGCTGTACTCCACCTACAAAACATGCCTATCAGAGAAGCAGAAGTAAATTTAAGAAAGCTATCAGTAAGGGAGAGGGCAGAGATGAGCTCCCACTGTGAGCAGATCCACAACAGAAAGCCCTCTTCCAACTCAGTCTGGAGAGAAGAAAGATGAAACTATCACACGTTTATCTTTAAGAAATAAGTTTGCAGCAACAATGACACTTCAGGTTATCCTCTTATTCTAGCCTGTGACATAAGAGTTTACAACTTTGTGGGGGGGCAGGGCTATCACTGCCTCTTGACTTCTTTAGTTTCAGTAGGGAGCGATTTGACACAGAGCACACAGATCACAGTTACAGACTTTCCCAGCCCTAGGAACAGGCCAGAAGATATTGGTAGCTACTGAATGATACAGAGTGCTCACTGACACGGTGCTTCTGTGCTGTGCTTAGCTCTTTGTGTTAAAAAAAAAATCAGTTTAGCCACTCTTATCTAGAAACAAAAATTAAGAAAAATAATCAAATTAATCGTCTATAAAATTAGAAATTTTATTGCAATTCTACAATGGAAGCATAACAGGTTAGTTAAAATAAACTAAATAACCTGGGGTGATAAACTTCAAATCTCAGTAGATAAACTCACAAATTATACTTGTTCACTCACATTCTGTCATGTGTGTGACCACTCTCCGGGGTCGCTTTTCTCGAAGTTCCAGCTCAGTGGTTCCAGATGTTTGGTTCTCCAGCATCCATATCTCCACATATGCTTCTGTTATAGCAGCAAGACAGCAGGTAAAGAGAGCTCTGGAGTTTCTCACTGGTGATCAAATATTCTGGCTTAGAAGTAACAAACGCTACTTTCTTTCACAGATGATTGACTGATTGACACCAAAGGAATACTTGACTTGAAGAAACCAGGAGTTCAATTCTTCTCTAAGTAATAAAATAGGGTACTGGTATAGGAAGTACTTGAAATCTCACAGCTAATGAAGTGTTTATTTGAGGTACAACAGTTACCAGAAGTACTTAATGGGACTTGAATAGTCATTGAAGGAATAGACAAAATGCATAAGGTTTTTGAAGTATGATATTGGGAATTTTCTGATACCATAAATTTAAAGGGAAAACCTGAACATTTTTAATATAACAATCTTTAACATCCCCAAAATCAATCAATACTAGTTAATGGAATTAATAATTGTTTTAAATTTCTTTGAAATGCTATAAAGGACTGCCAAAAGTTGTCATAGAATCTTCACGTTGGTATTTTTCAAAAATGGCTCTGAAAGATAGTGTTTAAACATTCTTGAAGGTAAAAGTCACTATTTTTTAATCTTTCTCCTCAAAATAAGATTCAATACATCTCTCATAAGTTGGACTTAATTATTTAATGAGGAGCAGTGTGATCAGCAGTGATAATGTCACCATAATGTACACAGTTTTCTTCCTACCTGTTAATGCTCTTTCATTCTAATTACACAATTCTATGAATACTTTTTCTACAGAGATAATCTCCAACTTTATTAGTTTAGTAGTTCAACTTCAGTGGTAATTATTTCTTATAAATTAATTTCTAGGTTTAAATTTTAAAAGAAAAACTTAATGATAGCAAAGGTATGTTGGTATGTTTTAAGAAAGTAATTGGCATTACGGTGTTACGAAGTTTATTACTTTCATTCTGTTTCACGTGTGTCATGTGAAGGCTCCTAGTAGATAGTAAATTATCTACTATTAATTTATCATGTATGAGATTATTGCTATAAATTAGAATCATTGCTCTAGCTTCTTAAGGAGAGTTAAATTAAAAGAAATTAGATCTCTACATCCCTGCTTCAATATTTTCTCTCATGTATAAGAGTATTTTTTGGATAAATACCACATCTGCCATTAGCTATTTAACTCAAGGATGATTTGATACTTTTAACCCCCAAATTTGGTGTTTAATCACAGAATATGCATGTCAGAATATTATACTGATTTTGTTTTTCCTTTATCTGAAGTGAAACAAAATCCATTCTGAATCTAGTCTCAGAACATTGTGCCACACAGAGTATCATTGAGAAGAGTACAAATTACTAGTCCGAGGACTGTTTTATTGTATATAGATAACATATTGTTACTTTGCTTCAGATTCACTCATGTTTAAACTAAAATCATATTACTTATGAGTAATAGACAACAACTCTAGTTCATTCAGATGATTTCTGCATTCCGAAAATGTTTTTTGATATTACTTAAAAATATTTTTATTATTCCTATTACTTAAAAATAGTTTTATTAGTTGTTTGCAGTACATAACAATTACATGCATCATGGGGAGGTGGTACATGTATGTACACACCTAAATTTGTTTTTTACCTCCTTTTCCTGTCTTTTCTCTCCCCACCCACTGACTCCTGGTCCCCTTCTCTTTTGCAAAAGATCCATTTTCTCATTTCCTACTATCCTTTACTTTAGTAGTTATATGATTTAAAGCACTTTATAGTAAGATAATAGATACTTTTGAAGAGTTAAAGTTTTGTGAATAATTCTCAAGTGATTTTTTAAAAATTGTCTTTTATTGTACTTTATTTGTGAAATGATTAATCTATATTTTACTTTCAAAGTCCAATTTGGGGTAATTGAAATTTTTATTAGAACTAGATTATATAACCTGATACTCTTTATTCTTCATTCTTGTAGGTTGAGCAATAAAAATTTGTAAAAGCTTTAACTGCGTTGATGAAAATTTTAAAAATGAGAATGCTAATGTCCCTTAAATTATAGTGTAATGACTTGTTAAAATGCTGTATATTTATTGATATATAAATTTTTCATGATATTTTAATTAACATAAGAATAGAATGAAATAACATCTACAGTGACTTTATGTTGGATATATTTATAGTTGATTACCTTTTTGAAAATCATTTTATCATATTATTATTTGTATTTTATATTTTGCACATTGTATGATCAAAATATATGAAGAGTTTTTAAATAAAAATTATTACAGTAGAAGACACATTGCCATTAATCCCTCTCAAAGCACAACCATTTCCTTTGAAAACACTTCTTTCTCCTTTTGAAGCAGTTTTGAAAATCCTGTTTTATGGGTGGTTTTACAACTTGAGATAAAAATATATGGTGACTATTACTTTTGAGTGTCATCTAATAGAAGGGCAAGTTCATAGAGACATTACAGGGCTGTACTCATCTACCTTATGAATAAGATCTGGCATCTAGTTCTTTCCAAAAGTAAAATGACTATGAAAGGTAAATATTTTGAATTGATTCAGGACATCAGTGCAGCCACAAATTAGAGGACCACTGCTCTGGTTCTCCTTCATTTAGTCTGAAAGTGTGATCCGGGGCTGCTATTCTCACAAATTAAACACTAGATTTGCTTTCAACCTCGCCGATTGTGGGTGGAATTCATTTCTTGCTACCATAGGATCCAATCGCTGTCAACTTTCAGGGTCCATCAGCTCTTTCCGGCCACATAGTCACAGCCACAGCAGTTCAGGTTGCTTTTTTAAGGTTAGCAAGAGACTGAAATCTGCCACAAGGAAGACCAGGCAGAATAATATTATCGCTAGAGTGATGATCCCATAGTCTATAAAGCAGGGACTATCTACTTCATCATACTCACAAGTCCCACCTCACTTCCCACTTTAGATGTAGGGAACAGAGATTTCTTAATTTTGCCTACTATAGTGATTAATTTAGTATAAGATCAAATACATACAAAACTGTGCTAATTTATTTACTGGAAAAATGACAAAACGACCTTCATACTACATACTTGACCTTCATACTTGAATATATCTGGAAAAATATATTTTATATAGAATAAATTTAAAAATACAAAGTTTTCTCAAGTAATTGATTATTTTACTTTTTCTATTGATTAAGAATTCTAAGATAAATAAAATCAGAAAATAGAATATAAAAAGGTCTTTGGAAAGAGTTGTTAAATTGCTAAAACTATACGATGGGTAAATATCTACCAGAGTTATTTAATGAAAAACATCAAATCTACCTGGATGTGGCTGATTTTTCCTAAAATTATAGCTACTCTGAAAGTTGAGGAAGGATGATCTCAAATTCAAGTTCATCTGGACAGTTTAGTGAGACACTACCTCAAAAAAAGGAACAATTAAAAAATATTAAATTATATATAGCAATGTATATGTGTATGTATATATATATATATATATATATATATTTCCATCTAGTGAAAAGCATTATAAAAGTTCATGTAAAAATATCAAGTTGTATCTGTAGTTATAGATGATTATATCTAAGTTGTGGGATTCACATGTGTTTTATCATATTTCTTAGATATAAAAATAAAATATTTTATGTTACTTATATAATAAAAATAAAATATAAATTTTTTTTAATTGAATGATGTATTCTGTATTCTTTTCACATTTACAAAGATTCAATTACTTATAATAAAAATGTTCAATCCAACATTGTTAAAATAAAACAATAACTACATGTTATAGTCAAAAGCCTCTTTTAATACTTCCATCATAGAATTAGAGCAAGTTAATTAGTAAATTGGTAACAGAGGATTTTGAAAAAGAAATGGGCAAACCTTTCAAGTATGTTAGAAATTTAAGTTCTGAGTACTCAAATAATATTGCTTTAGGTTCTTTTCCTTAATTAGGAAGCACATTGAAGGCTATGTATATTCCTTCATGGAAATAGTGTTGGGGCAGCTATATTATGGTCTATAGTTTGTTGATTTGGTTTGGTATGAAGCATTGATTGCACAGCTGATTTTAGATTACACTTAGTATTTGTTTAGGTAGTCACTTATCACTTTATATATTACTTTAGCTAATTCTTAAAAAGTCTTTTTGAAATAGAGACAATTCTTTTCTGCAATTTTTCAATGCAAAACTAAAGCATGAGTGTTTAAAAATGTTTCCAAGTCCTATGTTTAATATTGACATACTTAAATCCTGCAAGTCTAATTGCTATTAAAGTCTATGTTATGTTGTGACCCTAAGTAATATGCACTTTTATCTCTGATAGCTTCTTTGACAAAGTCTTAAACAAAGGTACATTCTTTAAGGCCTGAATGCCTGAATGCACATTAAAAATCTTTCCTCTAGACTATGTTGCCCTTCAACCATGTGGATTGTCTTCTGTAAAATGTATGTTCATGTTCTTTATTTCCCTTTTTCTTTTTCTATTGAGCTGCCTGAATTTTATTATCCAAGTACAGGAGAGCAGTACAAATAGCACTTTCCAATTGGCACAACAATCTGGAATGGCTTTGGGGGTGAGAAGGTGGCTGGGTTCTCAACCCAGCCCCCTAAAATTTCATCAATTAACTTTAAAATGTCAGATATAAAAAAATTTAGAAAAATAAGCTCTTGGTTATAAAGTTGTAAATACTCATCTACTATTATATGAATGTTTTATATTTCAGGGTTTCAGGTATGTTCAGAATACATCCAAGTTTCAGGTATATGACTGATATGGTACTTAACTTTACTCCCATTCCCTAATCAGTTATTGTGACACAATTAATCAAACATTCCATCACTTCCTTCAATGATTTGAGGTGTATTTACTGAATAGAAGAGGCAAGAATATACTTTTGCTTTTTTTTTTTCCAGCTCTGGTTCTTGGTCCTACTGATTTATTCATAGCCATTAAAATTTTCTTTGAAATTGCTAAGGTTTTATCACTAAAAGCATGTGTCCTCTACCTTGTACTTTTCTTTCAAGAGTTCCAAGACATTCAGATTTTTTCCATCAAAACTTTATCTTTTTTCTTTGGTGTCTACTCTTCTCACCTCAAAACCTTGCCCTGTTTTTGAGATCATGTGAAATTTATGAGGCAATTCATGGTGAATTGTTGCTTTTTTACATGGCAACGAATATGTCCTTTTCCACTGGCTTATGATGGCTCTTGGATTTACTTTCAGTTTTTATGCATAGATTTTTATTTTGTGGTTCGAGAAGGTGGCATGCCTTTGGAAGATATGGTTCTCTTTTTTTAACTGCAGAAGCTTTTAAATGTTTCAGTTTTTTCAGATTTATTACCAGTATTATTTGTAGACAATACACCACTTCAGTGGTTATGAGGACTTAGGTTTTTCCTTCACTAGGTTTATGTATATTTAAGTTAATTATGTGAAAATGCTGATAGTTATATATTAATTTTGTACCACTATTTTCAATTGTGTACACTAGTTTTTCAGTGAATTCTCTTTTATCTTTCAAATTTGAAATATCATTTGCAAAAATATGGGCTGTTTTCCTTAGTCCATCACAACATTCTAAAATGCTTATTTCTGAAATATTTAATCATTAAAAAGATAATTATTTTGCTTCATTTTTTAAAATAAAATAAAAATCTTTAATATGTTATTTTCTAGACTTTGAGAGGAATTTTCAAGGAATATTTTAATTAGACTTATTACTATGTGTCTTAGTCTTTTTACTGTTATAACAAGACAATAATGACTGGAAATGTGTGAGTAATAACTTTACCAGTTTGTATCTCTAAAGATTGGACCTCAAGGGCACAGTGTCAGTGTACCTGGGGTTCTCCATGCTTCATTATTCCGTGGTAGAATAGCAGAGAGGAAAAGGAGAAGGGACAAGATGCAGACTCTGTTGCTGAATTTCTTATTGCAAAAATTTAAATATATAAAATGTGTTTAATTCCTCTCTGAGCTCCCAGAGGGTCACATTTCTCAACACTGCCTCTGTCCCCACTCATTAACATAGTGAGTTATTGATTAAGTTTGAACATTTTAATTATTTGGAGATATATTAAAACCAGAGTCATAGACTGTAGTATTTAATCTGTATCCTTACTAGCCAGGTTATATTTTTTTTAAATTTTACTGATGATTTGCATGTTTATTGTCTAACTAATAGTTACATCATTCATAGGTGTAAATAAATTATTGTTTGGAATTTCAGACTTCAGTATTTTGTTTGCTTTGCTTCATTTCAAGAAAAATTTCCCATAATGCTATTAAGTCTACATGGCCATTTATGTACTTATTTATTCAGTTTTTAACTGATTACTGCACTGTGCTATTTTTATACAATATTTTTATTGGAATCATTGATTTGAATTTGTATTTTTTAAAGATAGACTAAGCAAATCAGGTTATTCAGAAGCCATCCATGACCAAATAGTTGAGTATCTTTTCATGATAAAATAAAAAATGATTTTTTCATATTTTGTTGTAGTGATTTTATTTCAGAATACATTTTTTGTTTTTACTTATTACTGCCTGTTTATTTGTTTTAGCTTGACATTTTATTTTCTTCTATTTTATTATGTTTGCTTTGCTGTTTTCTCTAAGTTTTGAATTGGTCCTTCTATTGAAGTAATTTGTCTTGTGACTGATACTTTGATAAATACTATTATTTACTTTTCTTTAAACAATTTCCTGCTGTTTTTATTTAGGAAGTCTTCCTAGAAGGCACTAATTCCACTTCCCAGCCCATTTATTACAGTTCTTCACTCAGTTGCATTTAACTAATTCATACTGGACTGCATCATAATATTACCTGTGTTCTCTGGCCCTAACCATCACTGTAAATTATTTCCTAATTTTGCAAATCAGTCCAGTAAATTTGCACCAGTAGTGTCTTGCTTTTGTGTCCCCTCATATTTCACTGGTCTTTCCAAACATTTTCCTGTGATAATATCTTCATGAGAACAACATTCTTGAGTTTTTGCATATTCAAAGCTGATTTGCTCTTGACTTTATGCTTATATACGATCTGTGGTAGATGTATTTTTTCAGTGAAATTTTTCTAATGATCTGCAATCTTCAACTATGTAATATAGAAGAATACAAGACTAGCTAGATCTCCAATACCAGTCTTTTTCAATTTTCATCTTTTTACTATCTCTTTTTTTTAGATTTTTTTTTTAGTTTTATTTTATGGAAAAAAGTAAAACAAATTTTCATAATGAAATAATAGAAAGGTAACAATAGCTAATACAGTGAATGTTGTTATCTTTAAAGTAGTTGCTCAGAATACAAGACATGGGAATACAAATTTCTTCAATTCATATTAGCACAAACGTTTCTTTCCAATACACTAAGAGACAGTAATAGTACAACTGACTTGCATGTTTTTCTTTTCCTGTCCATACATCCTGCTTTCCGTCACTCTAGTTCTTTTTTCCTTTTGAACGATGATTCCTTCCAATTTCACAATATCTATTATACATCTATTTTTTCTATTTTGTTATTTTGTTTTTCTTTTTGGAAGATTTCCTATAGGAATGTAGAGCTTTTCCTGACTTCCATATCCCTTTAATCCATTTAATATTTGTATCTATATCTTTGGGATATCTTTATGCTGCAGCACCTTTATTTTGTTTTCCATAAAATCAGATTTCAATTATTTCCTATCATTTTGAATCTCATTCATGTGAAACATTTTATTTGTCTACTATTTCTATTTTGTAAAAATGTATAGTATATTGATCTCCTTCTGTTTGTCATTTGTTCTAAGGTGTTGCATTTATGCTTTTAGTCTTTTCATATCATTAACTATATTTGATTATAGTGTGCATCACTTTTAGATTTTGCATTGCTGTGGTAAAAATATTTCTTTTTTGCATCTTTCTTATTTTCATTTGTTGGTATAGTTTTTACATGAATTCTATGTTTGCACCTTTCAAATAATAAGTACTGAATTAACGGGAGTTT
Source organism: Hydrochoerus hydrochaeris (assembly GCA_004027455.1). Classification (NCBI taxonomy): domain Eukaryota; kingdom Metazoa; phylum Chordata; class Mammalia; order Rodentia; family Hydrochaeridae; genus Hydrochoerus; species Hydrochoerus hydrochaeris. The sequence goes on from PVLA01008886.1 coordinate 48,593, forward strand.
ATTAGATAGTCTTATTTGTAGAGGATTTGGTAATAGTGAAGTTTTAGGCTGGGATATTTCTTGTTATACAAAGTGATATCACTGCTCATGGTGGGATTGTCCCAAACAAGAAGAAAAAACAGTTGTTGATTGTTTATTGGTCCCAAAATATCCTCTGTGACTGCAAAAGTGCCTTCCTTGAATGACTGAAGTAGGACTTTGTGTTCTTTCCACTTATCCCCTCTGCCTACTGTAATTTAACTTTTTTCTCCAGTTTCCTTTTCCATTTTCTTACACAGACACTTGGTATTTGATCTTACAGCTTTTAGACATCCTTCAGTCATTTTTTTCCAACCATTGTGCATACATCACTTAACTGTCTTTTATGTGAGGCCCTGGCTCTGAGCACCAGGACTTGTTTGTTTGTTGAGGCAAGGCCTTGCTCTACAGTTCAGACTGGCCTTGAACTCACTATGTAGCCCAGGTTGGCCTTGAATCCACACTAATCCTCCTGCCTCAGACTCCCAAGTGCTGGGATTACAGGTTTGCACCGCCATGCCCAGCTAATTGTCTTTAAACTCCAAATTTGCAAAACCAGTGGAAGCAAATCTGATCTTCTCCATCACGAATTGGGAATTTACAAAGCTCACACTTTCTCTTCCTCTCAGTGATTTAGATTTGGACAGTTTAGTTACCTAAAAACTTCTCTTCATTACTGTGAAGAGAGGTGACTCCCATACACATAAGTTGTTATGTTAGTCTATGTCACTTTCCATTCTATTCAGTGAGATTTAATATAAAATTTACCTTAATTATTATTAATTATTCACTTGTTTTATTCAATTTGTTTAGAGTTCTTTGATACTTCTTTATCCAACTTCAATTTTCCATCATTTTAGCCATTTTGTTAATATGAAGCTTAGTACAATGGAGTCAGTTTGTGTTTTGTGTTTTGCTGAAAGCCTTTGTAGGAGAATATACTTTGCATTTATTTTATCAAATGACCTTTTTTGTTGTAGCTTTATTTCTCTTTTTTCATTATGTTTAACTTTTGCACATTTAAAATATGATTTTACATTTCTTCATTTAAATTTAAAGTGGTCAATTAATCTTTCTTCTCTACTAGTAATGCCTGATTAAAAATACAGATAGATAAGCCTTTGCCAATTGTATCCCTCACCAAAAGAAACTTTTCCCTTAATATATTTTTATTTGTAGTGTGGTAGGATATGAGTTTATTTTTACATATCATGTTTTTACACAACTAACTTTTAAATTTTAATTTTTATTTTACTTTAAAAATTACCATTTGTAGTTTTAGACAATTCTTGAATCTGATCAAGAATTGTGTTTCTTTTATAACAAAATCTTTATTCAGATACTCTACATGTAGTAAGTCACTTTGCCATTATTCATCTAGATTTCAGCTATTTTCCCAATTTCTAATTACCCAGTTAAATTAATCTGTTTATTGTTCACATTTATTACTCACATTCATTGCCTCTCTTCATATTTCCCCACTCTGAAATTTTAGTTCTATTACATTTTTTTTTCATTTTTACACCTTTTATCGAGTACTGTTTTTAAAGTACATATTTGTGAACACTTATTTTTCACAGCACATGTGAAAAATGTTTTAACAATGTATAGAATTATTGTAAATAAATAATTTCTCATAATTTTATAAATATTAATAATTATGTTTTAAGTGTTTAAATTTTCAACTCCTGTTTACTTTTTACTTAAGACAACAATTTTGTATTTTGATATAATTTCACGGGTAGTATTTTCCTTCTTGCCTGGCAACTTTGCAGAATTCCTAGCTACAATTTCTATTAATAATTCAAGTTATATTATTTTCTCATGTGTCCTACTCGATGCTTAAATAACTTTCAATCAATAGATTTAGTATTCCTTTGTTATTTTTTAGTTCTCTTGAAGTAGGACATAATTGTTAAAGAAACTAACTTAATTTTTCTATGACATTGCATTTTCTGAGTTACACTTTGCCTCAGTTGTGTTAAATTCTAGGATTCCCCAGGTAAAAGTGGTAAAAATTATGCCATGGAAATAGCATCTTCCCTGAATGACAAATGGCAGTGTCCTGGGTGCCTATAATATTCTGCAGGCCCTGCCTCAGAATAATTATCAACCAGATCAAGATCTAACCGGGACTGCTAGCAGATTTCTGTGACTCTTGAATTATCCTTCAGTGTGTAACCCCAATCTGATTACTGATACTTTAAAAACGGTCTTGGCATCTGCCTTCCTGGTAAGGAAACATTAAAATTAATGACTCCTTGCCCACTTTTCCATTATTTTTTATGCTTGAGTACTCTTTTGATATGAATAGCCAGACTGCTGCAACACTCTCTTAAATATTTTCCTTTGTGATAATTTCATCTTAGTATTGTAGCATTTGCATTTTGGTCTTTTCTGATCCATCTGCTGTTCATACTGTTTATAGTTGTAAGGTAGCTCCATGTAAATCCACATTTTATAGTTGTATTTACTGGGAGAAGCAGGACAGAAAGTACTTATTCCATCTCACACAAATCAGGAACTCATTAGAAATAGAAATGAAAATAAAGCTAAAAAGTAAATGATAAAATTAAAGGTATACATAAAGTTATAGGAAAATTAACAGATAAAGAGTAAAAATATTAAAGAATTTCTGAAATATGAAGAATAATTTATAGCATATGGTAAAGGAGAATTTGAGAGTAAGATTATATGGAATGATTGAAAAGTTTTCAAAGAGACAATAGCTAAGAAATGAAGAATATTGATAAAGTAAATAAAACTTCTGATTACTTAACACAATTTTAAAATATGTGAAGCTGGGGAAAATATAGATATAACATCTAATCAAATAATATTATTGTCTAGATCTCTTTAAAACACCTAGAAAGCAGGAAGAACAGAGAAAAGCAGCAGACAACTTTGAAGATACTTTTTCTTTTAGAAGACAAGGAATTTATAGAAAATAAAAATGTACTCACTGTACATTGTCATTGGTCACCAAAGATACACAAATTAAAACACAAAGATATTTCATTTTACATGCTTTTACAATTTACTCAATATATGTTTTATTGAGTAGAGGATAAATGATTTATGTATAAGAAGAGTATGAAAATATTAGGATAGTAAAAGGGATGTATGGAAAAGAAGACTTAGTACCTCATTGATTTATAGAGCACTAATGTGTTATAATAGCTTCTTCCAACAGTGAAAATACAAGTCTAAATTATTTTTTGTACAGTACTGAAAGTAAAATGCAAGGGGCTGATACATGGCAGGAAAATTCTATCTTTGAACTCCACCCCCAGTCCACAACTCAGTTTATTTTTTATTTGTGGTCTTTCAAGACAGAATTAATAGTTTACATTATCTATAATATTAAGCTATCTTTTATAACCTAAAAATTATTTCTACATATGTCAACTTCTCTCACTAAGTGGTAATAAAAAATTAGAAGCGACTTATTTACATTCATCTTGGACAATCAGAATTAAACAGACAAGTTTTGTGTCTGCTCCATAACAAACTTTGATGGCATGAACACAATATTGGCACTCATTTGTTCAATGTGATAGAAATTGAATACCAAGCAGAGAAATCTCTACTTTCTTTGTACACAGTGAAAAATCAATGAAGATGGAATGACATGATCAAAACCGTATTGTAAAAAGATTAATTTACTATCACCCTATTAGACAGACTGAAGAGGCAATAAACTTAGTTACAAGGCAATTAATTCAATCCAGTATGAGAGAAGAAATAACTGAACAAGGATAGCAGCCGAAGAGAAGAGATAATGATAAGATCATTCAGTAGGCAAATTACATATTAAATGAAGACTTGAAAAGCTCATATACTGAGTACTGATGACTGCAAGAAAAAAAAAGCAGAAAAGAGGAAGAATATCTCTTCAGTCTTCAGTATGAAGCTTGTCTACAGTGTATCAGAAGAGTCATTACATGTTAGAAAAAGAAATTAACCAATTAAACCAATTAAGTAGAAGAAAACACCAAACTGAACTTTATGTCAATAAATATCTACATATGCTCAAAATACAGAGAGTAAAAAGTGTTGACTTTACATGAAAGTATGTGAATAATCCAATATAAAAATTATTTTTGGAAAATGATGAATCTTATAAAAGATAATATTAACATAAGAATAAATAGAATAGAAAAATAGAAGTAGCAGGTGTTATTATTTGTTTCCTACTGTCAGAGCTGTGTGTCCTATGTTCTCATTACTATGATTTGTATTCTTGCTGTTCATCATCCACTAGGCATCAGGTGTTTAAATGTAATCTAAATATTAAGGATAAAATCTTTAAAAAATGGTAATTTACTCTAGAAGCATTAGTTCTTAAGTTTTAAAAATTTGACCCATGTATTGTGAAACACCTTATATATGACAGATCAGTATGAGTTGAGATATTTGCGGTATGATTTAAGACATTAGAGAATTGAAATTTTTTTCAATCATTTAAATTTATCTAGACATAATCTATATTTCTCACTCAATGTTATACATACTCAAATAATAATCTATAAATATAAAAATCATATACTAAAATAAACTAAATGTCTGAAATCCTATAACTGTTATTGCTGAAGTTCAAAAAATGTATTTCAAAATGCTATTTTAAATTTTCTGATATCAGTAATACTTATACACCAAAAGCAAGGAAGATCATGAGACGTCTTTGCAAATTTAAACTTTATAGACATTCTATTCGAAGAAGTCTCTCAAATGCTTATTTTTATATTGTCAATATGTAGTATTTCAAGTGAAAATTTAATACATGATGTTGGTGACTTATCATGTTCCACTAGGCAATCACTTGCCTATATTTAACAATTCATAATTTACTATGTATTTTCACATATTTTTTTAGGTAAATGTAAAATTTTTGATAGAATATAAAACTTTTATTAAAATATCATAAAATGTAACATCTTAATATACATTTTATCTACCTCTTATGCTTGGAAATGAGATTTGCTTGTTTCTACCAGAAAAGAAGTCCTATTTGATGACAAATACTGATAACAGGACTTCTACTACTATAGAAAAAGGCTACTGTAATACAGCCTATGAAAATTGATTAGTCACCATTGAGATAAAAGATGATTTCTCCATCAAACATTTATTTCTGAGCCTATCTCTTCTCACTTTTTAAATTGTATTTTCATTTTTCCAGAATTATTATCAAACAAAGCCAACAGGAAAAACTTTCTCCATTTGAAAAATATCAAAATCATATTAGTGAACCAATCTCTTTTCAATTCATTGTAATTGCAACTATAAATATCTCTCAAATTTAAATTGATATTTTATATGTAGTCTATAAAAGATGTATGAATTAACAAAAAGATCTATTCAACATACAAAGTCACAATCTAGGAATTGTGAAAATAAGAATGAAATATTTGAGTGGTTGTGAATTTTAAATTTAAATTTATTAGGATAGGAGCAAGTAAAACTTTTGTATGTATCTATGTCAGATAACCGCTGAACTAAGACCAAGATAATTTTCCCTTTGACATATTATAATGAAAGTTTTGTTTCATTTTAACAATAAGAAATTGAAAAGACCAGATTAACTGTGGAATAGTGAAGTTTCATATTTCTGAACTCTGTATTATAAGCCTTTCAATAACATTAAATTATACAAGTAAAGGAAAATTAACAATTCTTATATGTTTGAATTCCAAGATACAGCTTTGTATTACTTGTGTAAAAATAAAATATTGCTTAAAAGTAATTGTTAATACCAGTATGATATGTAAATAATTATGGAACAAAGATAAAATAGGATGTGGAAGAAATACCTACAGTCTTAAATACACATATAAGAAAAATTATAAATTTAAATTTCAATAGCACACAGTCCATGAGATGTATAATTGGAATTTAAACAATCATCTGATAAAATAATTAGCAAAGTCATCCATGTTGCCTTAAAAAGACTAAATGAGAATAAAGAAGAAAGTGGCAAGAGAATAATAATTAATATTAAACAACTCATTACTCTAAGTTTTTTATAACTATGTATTAAAAGAACATTATGATAAAAATAATTTTGTCTTTGAAAATATTAAAGAGCTGATAATTTTTTAGAGATAACCACAGCTATAAGTAACCTAACCTAATAAAATGGTATATAGAAAATCCAAAATTGTTTTAAAAAATTATTGTGAACATGCTGTAAATATGCTTAAAAAGTAAAATTATATAGTTAACGTCTTATATTTGCCACTTATATTCTATTACTAATGTTTACAATACACATGTTGTCACATAATTATCTCAATGTTTGTAAATCTAGTCAGTAATGTATCTTCTGGTACAAATGGAAAGAAATGACATTTAGTATAGTTTCCCTTAAATCAATGTATTTATATGCATTTTTCTAATCCAGTAAAGTTGTTGTATAATGCATTTTACACATTTTAGTTGAAGATTCATTGAGTTTTATAAATGAGTATACTTGCATACTCCTAAACACTAAGATATATACCTACATACCTGCTGGAATTACAGGAATGTATGAACATACCTAGTGAGTTAAGATGTTTTTGAAGAACAGAGTATGAGGACTTGTAGTCAAGGACAAGGACAGTATTCTGGGAGGCTAAGGCAAGAGGATGGCAAGTTTGTGCCCTGCCTAGGCATCTTAGCAACTTAGCTAGAAACTCTAAATAAATAAATAAATAAATAAATAAATAAATAAGTGAGCATGCAACTCGGTGCTTCTCTTAAAAATGAAGTTTGCTAGAATATGTTGCTGGATAGTTGATTAAAAAAAAGTGTGAATCAGAAAGTTTACAAATAGGCATTATACCTGGAATGTGGAAAAAAATTATGGCTGAAGCATTTACATGTGTCTTTAATATGGGACATGAAATTAAGATTTGGTTTCTAGTCTCGATTCATCCACTTGGTATGCAGGAACATCAGCAGTAAGGACAGTAGGACACACTAGGTGATGGTAGAAGTAACCCTGAAACAAAAATGAGTTAGTTTTTCTTAATGTGTTCTTTGGGGGTGTATATGTATCCAATATTTTTTGTTTTGCATTGGAAAGCATTAAATGAAAGAAATTCATAATGAAAAAAATTATAAAAAAAAGAGAAAAGACTTACAAGAAATAGATCATCCTTCAATAATGGAAAGCGAACAAAAGCCTTCTGGAACATAATGCATACAGTAGTGAGGGAATTGGTCTTGTTTGCTGAGTGGCAAAATATTAAGATATGGTATGATAGGAAAATGTTTGCTTATTAGCTTAGGGGTGTATACAAAAGTGTCTGGGTTTATGACATTGCTGTCTTCCACTCAATGAATTGGCTAATAAGATCTCTTAAGACTTTCTCAAAAATCAGAAACAGAGCAGTCATTAAGCGTCTTTCATAAAACTCTTACAAGACATAATACTCTGAGGGAAACAGCAAAGTCCAAGCTTCTGGACACCATCTACTCAACCAAAGTGGGATGGGGAACACGAGCAGAGAAAGCCACACAACCTCCTGTGGGTACTCTGTGCCTGGCTCCGTGTCTCTTTCTGTTTCCTCCAAGGGATGGATGCAGAGCAGGGAGAAGAAGGGAAAAAAGTGCCCTTCAATAGCAGTGAAAACTTAGAGGAGTTTGCAATCCCAGCCACAATGTTAACTCTTGAATTTAATTTCATAGTTTGTTTAAAATATAATGAAATTTAGACTTCAGTAGCAAAACTTAAATTTAGTTATCTTATTAGTTATCTTTCAAAATAAAAGATAGATAACAGGAAGTATGGAAACATCTTTCTTAAAAGAGAAAGGGATCAGATGGAGGGAATGGCAACGAGCACAGGAATTAAGTTGCATCATATACATGTAAAAACAGTAAACAAGGGACATAAACATAATGTACTAGACGCCTGTACACAGCAAGGGAGGAGACAGAGGAGAGAGGAGGGAAGGGAAGATAAAGGGATGGAAAAACAAAAGATGTATTACATGCAATGTGCCAACTTCCTGTAGATACAGTAAAACTTAAGTCTTACAAACATGCACTAATAGAGAAAGCAATGTGTCCTCTTATGTAATAAAATTCTAATATTTATGCAGATCTAAGTTGTAATTACCCAATTTATGTCATTTATAAAAATAAATTGTAATATGAAAAAATGTGCTTCTCTCTTAGTCACTTATGACCCACCACAGTCCATCTGGCTTTATCAATGTAGTAATCTGTCACTCTGAATTCCTTGGGAAAATAAGCAGATTTTGGATCATTCCAATTAAATAAGTGAATCTTTAGCAAAATATTAAGTATAAGAAATAATTGGATCAGCACATAGCTGCGGGTTGCTGTGGGAGAATATGGAGTGCTTCCACTATACTATGAAGTGACCTGGAGAAAGACTCAAATGTTTGAATACACGATGAGACAAGATGTAGAAATTATGAGAGAAAACACTTACTGAGCGTGATGAATCAAAGGAGAAGAGAAAATTGCTAAATTAAATATTTCATTGTTAGTGAAATACTCCAGAGCACACAGAATCTATATCCCACAGCTTTTCTAGTATGAGCATCACCATGCTCTGCTGTGGGTATTATTTTGGGTTAACTGTAAGCTATCAGAAACATTCAGCAAAACAATTGTATTTACCATAGTATAATAAACACCTACTTAAGAAAAATTTTTCAAAATTCAGACTACATGAAGGCTATAGCAGACAAAAGTTATTACTCTCTGAAGCAGCATGAACCACTCTGTGACATATTTCTGCTAAAATTAGAAATCTTTACACAGGTTCATTGGCAATGGTTTTCCACAGATGTTAGCAATATGTTATGTTTGTAATGTTTGTATGACTTTATCATTGAAGTCCATAATACTTTACTTGATTTCAGTCACTTCTAGGAGGGAATCCAAATACATACCACATGCTTCAGTATCTTGAGGTACAGAAAAGAAAGTAGCAGTTCTAAAAAAAGTGTAAGCAACAAGGTTAAGAAAAACTTCAGAAGAATTTGTAATCCAAACATGAAAAGTAATATTTGTTTGTCAAATTTCACTAAAATCATGATTATCTTAGGGAATAGAGCTTTGAAATCCAGTTTTCTTTATACTGACATACATACATACACTTATGACTCATAACTCATCAGAGATCAAGTATATTTTTTCTGGTAGTTCCTATATATGTCTTGAGTCACTTCATGTAATCACAAGTATCTCTTTCTACCTTTAATAATACTAAAAAATATATAATTTTGTGTATAATAATAGAATGCATTTGCAAAATCATTCATGAGATGTTAATAGACATTCCGTGATGAAAGGGATTACAATCATTAAGTTTGATAAATAATATTAAAGAGTTAAACACATTTATGTGTTTTAAGATTTTTCAGAAATATACTATCTTAATGAGAATTTTAACAAAATATTGGGGAATGATCCCCACATTAGTCAGGAGTGAAGGGGGTCAAGAATAGGTGCTTTTATATTTGAGAACTGAGGCTTTACAACAAACTGAAATAAAGTCACAAATGTGGAATAAGGAAGAAAAGAAATGAGGATGCAAACATAAAAGAAAGTGTGATCATGTGGCTTTGTAGGCTGTTTTACAGTTTTATTCCATTCTGGAATAAATACAAAAACCTTGAAAGATTTAAAATAATAAACTTGACTAAAAATCACTCTGAACAGAAGCTTGAATATCACATGCTTTCTCTTATACAAGAAATATGAAGTAAAAACAATTTACAGAGCAAAAAATATAGATACTGTGATAGGAAACAGGGAAATATTGTGGCCCTTTTGCAAACGGGAAGGATATGGAAGAAAGGAGGGATGAGAAGAGGTGAAGGGAAAATAAAATAATGAGGATGTGTTATGTATTATGACTCTTCAAGATGAGAGAAAATGGATTTAGTGGAGAAGACAAAATGAAAAGTTCAGAATAAGAAGACATACCAACATTTTAAATGTGAAAAGTCTGGAGAATATGGTGATGACTGTGGAAATATAGAGACATGAATATGTTCAAAAAGGTTTTATCAACTATCACTGAATAACACCAACAACATGTAGATTATATGATACCTGGATCTAGAGTTGCTCTAGTCACAACAAATACATTCGTGAACATGGTAAATGGTTGTAGATAGGAATTTTGTTGTTTCTGGACCCTACAGATACCCACCAAGAACTGTGATTCTTCCTCTGTTTTATGGAGTGCAAGGTGCAGTAATTTACTTTGGAGAGTAGGCCTGAGCCCATCCCTGACTACTGGATCCTTGAAGTTTTTAAGGATATCACAAACTTTTATTTTTCCAAGGATTAATCTATGAATCTTTAGATGTGAATATGTATTGGTTACCTGTTTAAGTGTATTTGTATGTAATTATATAAGGGGATTTATCAAGTAAGTTTACAGACTCAGAGATAGAGGAATCCTTAACAGTCACCTGCATGCTGGAGGTTAGGAGGATCCAGTAGGTGTTCAGTCCTAGAAGCTGTAAATAGAATAAAAGCTGTAAAAAGAATAAAAGATACAGAACCAATCTTAGACTAAAAGACTGGAGAGTTGCAGATAAAGAGTTTCTATGGGAAGACTAAACGAACTAGAATCTGATGTCCAAAGTGATGGCAGCAAAAGACTGACTGGGAACTCTTCAAACATAATCTGACTTCCCTATTTTTCTCCATATGACAATTAATGGTCACAATGTGTCTTACCAAGATCTCTAGTCTGTCCAGTTTTTGCTCATTTTAACCAGTCAGTATGATGTCATTGATGTAATATCAACTTGATGTTCTCATGGGTACTTGGATATTCCAGACCATTTCATACTATAACAGACAGCATAAGATTAATACTACCTTATGGAAAAAAATGGAAATATGTTGCCTGATTCATGTGAGTTTTCAAAGGTCTGATACTATTTTGTAATAATGAGAGAAAAGTGCTGTGTTCAGTTAACAAATCAATGGCTGGATTCTATGTGTCCGGCATTTTCTTAATCTCTAGAAAAAAAAATATCATATCTAGCATTATGTCTGCAGTCAGAGAAAAAGTTGGATGAGCTTTTCATAATAGTATGTTATCGTTCTTCAGGAACCATCTGGTTTCAGCTGCAGTCACACCAGTGAATCAGTTACAATTATGAAAGAGACCACATCCCGAAATTTCTTTGGATCCTTGAGGTTGACACTAATTGCTGTCAGACCTTCTAGCCCAAAGTATATTTTTTTGATTCATTATCTTGGCCATAGGTGACTAACTGCAAAGACTTCCACTTTTCCAATTACAATGGCTCTTCCCCTACAGGCTGTGATACAATGTGGGAATAGTGACAATTGTCAAATATATTAATTCTAATTTTTTATTTTGGATTTAGGAAATAAATGAACACAGGATATCTTTATTTACTGAATGTCTACAGTGTCGGTCATACCTCAGTGTTATAGTTTTGTTTAGATGACCCCCCAAAGCTTTATGCATTTTTAGATAGAACTTCTTGAGAGGATGTTGAATCTAGAGTTTGTGATTGATTCATGGTTCAATGCTGGGATTAAGGGTGCTGGATTTAAGGGTGGGTGATTACTGGATCACTCCACTCATTGGATTGGCACTCACCTAATCCCAGCAGTTTGGATAAGATAAGATAAGATAAGATAAGATAAGATAAGATAAGATAAGATAAAAGGGGTGGGAAGAGGGTTTCCTTCTGCTGTTTTCCAGCACTATTAATAGTTACCCTTCTGCCATGTGCCACCCTGCCTTGGAGCCAGCCAATTATGAACTAAAACCCTCCTGAACAGTGAGCTAAGTAAATCTTTCTTTCCTTGAACTTTGGTTATTGATTATTTTGTCTCAACAATGAGAAAAGTAACTAAGACACTTAGTAAGACATCTATATATATATATATATATATATATATATATATATATATATATATATTTATATATTTCTTCAGTCACATGTACTCCTCTTAAAGATGTCACAATAAACTTTTGGATCTTGTCCTATAAATGCCTTCTCAGACCTAGGATTTATCAGTTCTCACAATGTCTGGACATTTTCTCTTTTCATTAGTCCACAGTTATCTGTGTAAATGGTCATTGATCCACAATGATTATTACCTCATGTACTCATAGACTCACCATATTGTATCCTGTACCCATATACCTCTTCTGTTGGTAGACTGAAGGGTACTTAAATAGCTGCATTGTCTAACTGAGGAGGAAATCTCCTTGGAGGGCAGCTTTCAATCACATATCCTTTCTTTCTGGTTGTGTTTTTCTGCTCAGTATCACCCTGATCAGCAGCCACCTTTGCTTCAAGGAACACTATATTGATCAAACATCTTCACAATTTTGGGGGTTATAATGCTTTATTTATCATTTGACCATGTAGATTGTTGCAATGTAACTCCCACACAATTTCTTTAATAAATAGAAGTTAAGTGCTCTATCAACCTCTGTTGTTTTAAGGTTCTATCATCCCTGTGCTATTTTTAAGCTGAGTTATATTACAATCTTTATTACCAACCCAGGTCACCAACTAGGTTTTTTTTCTTCCTTTCATTCAGAACTGAAGGGCTAATAGGGTTGTGGAGATTTCATTGCTAAAATTAGCAACCACACTGAACTACCTAGGATGACCACCTTGGACAACATAGGACAGCAGTCTATCACCAGACTGTCTAATTGATGCTGCTGCCTCTCTAGCAGAACGTATTTCATGGCTTAAGTAAATACTGTGGTCTTTTTGTCTTCCAGTGCGTCATAATTATTCAAGATCTTCTGGCCACATATCAAGGTATAAATCCCATCCTGCATGGTGTGCCAAGGCAAACCTCATATTTCGATCCATTCAGTAAAATCTAGGATCATTTTTTCTGACATATTTGGAGCCACTTTTGTAATGAATTAATGACATTTCCTGGGGGCTTGGCTTTGATGTTAAATCTTATTTCCCGAAAGAGTGCTCCCAAGTGAAAAGAGAAAGTATTTACCATGCATTATTTATGTTATCATGGACATTCTCTGCATTCTATCTTCTCACAAAAGAGATGACATCTTTCATCCTTATGTATAACCAATGTGGTCTCTGGCTTTCATACTTGGCTCTTTGTGGTCTGTTATTTAGCCTCAGTCACTAATAGTCTTAGAGTGGAACACCAGCTGTACTCAGCAAAAGCTATTCCATCCCTTATTTTTATAGCCACTGCATCCTTGATACATTTCAATTGTTTAACACACCATGTGGGCAAACACACTGTCTTCCAAAGGAATCAGCTTTCAATTCATCATGATGAAAGTTTCAAAAATTGGACTATCACACCATGCCAGCAGTAGCCTATGTTCCATCTATCACCAGTCATAATTATGGTCCTACTTGCTAGCCCTTTGTTGAAGAATTCAGCCTAAAATTCTATATTTTCACCTGCTTTTTTGGACCACTGTCAAGTATCAACTATTGTAGGATAGGGCTCTCTAAATAAAAGTGGATATTATCTGAAGTTTAAAAAGTAAGATAGTTATTAGGGCTTAATATATACAAAAGAATAGAAAATAATTAGTACTGGGCAGAGGAAGACATCAAAGTGCTGGACTAATTCTTGGCTTATCAATGGGAAACCCATGAGAATGTCCAGCATTACACCAAAATGACTGCATAGTCTACTGCTCTTCCTGCCCTCAAAAGCCATAGTTTTCTTCAAGAATAAGATCTCTGCAGGGGTGGCAGTCCCCCAGAAACCCCACAGCCAGAGTGTGTGGACACTCTTCCCTCAGCTTTGCGGTAGCTCCTGCCTTGAAAAGAGACCCGGGTACAACTACCATTTGTTACAACCTCATTCTCTGAAACTGTGTTATAAGGGGCAAAGAAAATACATATATTTGTGAAGTCCATTTTTCTTTATTATTCAGATCTACTTTTGAACAAAAATATTTATTAAACATACTTAAATCAGGCCATTTCAATAGTGATTATATTCATAGTATTTTATATCTATAGGCTTTGCATCTATCAGTTAAAATGATTGCAAATTCTATACGGTATTATAGTTAGGTTTATGAAGACTGTATCTGAACTGAGTACATTTAGGCTTTTTTCTTGTCATTATTCCCTAACCAACACAATATAAAAACTATTTATAAAATATGCATGATCACTGGTTTCTATTATATGTATTGTAAGTCATCTAGGGATGGTTTATTGTGTATGGTAGATGCATGTATCTTAAATGCAAAAACTGCTTTTTACATTAAAAGATGTGAGCATCTGTAGATGTTGATCTCCTCGGGTGTCCTGAGACAAATTCACCAGGGATACACAAGGATGACTGGATATTAAATTGAAGCTCTCAACATGGTACATACAAGCACATTAAAACAGGTATTGAATGAAAGCTTGGCCCTATTGTTCTGGATCGTAATGAAAGCAGAGACAAATTTGGATCTGGTTCAGATATTTGTAAAAAAAAAAAAGTGACAAAAAGACAAACAGTACTACAGTTGAGTAACTGTTTGTTTTCCCTATCTAATATTGGTTGAAAGGTAGATATTATAAGGCTGGATTGTTGTTTTAAGTTCCACAGTCCTTTTATCTTTCTTCTTCACTAGTCTCTCCTTTACTATTCTTAGCCTTTCTCTTTTATCCCCATGGTTATAAGGTGGTAGTTACACTTCAGGCATCAAGTGAAGAAGGGAAAGAATAAATGGCAAAGGGAGTTGATGAGTCTACCTTTTATCAGGGGAAATACAGCCTTCTTGAAAGGCTTCCATCTGCAATTTTGCTTACATCTCGAAGTTTTAGAGCTGTATTACATGACTGCTATCATCTATAAGGACGCCTGGAGGTGTAGTCTTGCAACTGAGCACACTGATACCTAAAACTGTGTCAAAATGTGTTTACTGAAAAAACAGCATAATGTTCCCAGTGGTGTTTGCTACCTGGTATGTTCAATTTTTTTAAATGACTAATCACTGACTTTTAATTCTATTAATATGTAGAAGTAAATGATAAATTTAATATTTTAGCACTATATGTATATAATATTACATGCAATGGTCAATTTCTTTAATTTACAGAGTAAGCCTAGTTTTAACAAATCAGTTTACTGTGAAATTATCTTGTCATAATTTAGTTAATTAAATAAATATAATAATTTAATTAAGTCAATTAAATAAACATAATAATTTAGTCAATTAAAGGGATATATACTGGACATAATTCTTCTAAATTTAATAGCACACTTGCAAGATAATAATCTTAAAAATCTTTTTAATTATCTACAAAAAATATATGACTTTCCACCAAATGTACTTAAAATGGCTTAGAAGTTTACTTGTAGTACATAGCAATAATAGAGTTTTTGAAAAAAATGCAAGATTTCATTCTAAAATAAGATGAAAAAACTAGTGGATCAGCTGTAAAACAAAAGCTTAACGAGGTAGGGTAATGCTTGAGGCCAGCTGGACTATATGACCTGATGCAGGAAAGAGTGGTCAGGAGGTCATTTTCTATGATATAATTGGGGATTCAAATGCTCCTCTTGAGAAGATGGCAATCAAAGTCCTTTGCTCGTTATCAAACTGCAGGCTATAGCAGGGATCTTTGTGCATTTAAGAGAGATGTACAGAAGCGGAGGGCAATCATTGCTCAGGGCTGCAATTTCTATCAAGCTGTCTACCTAAGGTATCAAGAAGAAGCAGAAGGGGTCTCAAAGTCATAAGTTTAGCCATGTTTCATGCTAGTTTAGTGACTCATATGTTATATCACCAGTATATCTTAGGGGCTCTTAGCATCTCTTCTTTCTACACTGATGAATCTCATAAGCTAATAAGATGATTTAAAAGAAAAAAAAAACACCATACAGAGAGAGGTGAGTGCAGGGTTTCTTCACAGTCCCAGCCCCCCTTATAACCATTCTTAAAATTGCTTGGGATTTATGTTTCCTTTTTTTCCTCTTCTGTTATCAGAAACCCAAATTATGAAATATACTGATTTCAGAAGCTTTAATAACCTAATTTGAAACTTAAATCTTAAGGGCTCATGTCTCCAGCCACTTTCAAATATATATCTACATATCTATATAGATAGATAGAGCTATATATTGAGATGAAATTACATCTATCTATCTATCTATCTATCTATCTATCTATCCTCTCCTTCTATAATGACGTCACCTAATAAAATTAGTTCCATGTTTCAAAGCATTGCTTTCATTTAAAATTTATCATATAAGTATCACCTAAAATGTGTTGATAACTAGACCATTTGTTTTTGCATATAAGTCACATATATATTTCATGTGGGAAAATAAAGTATTAATCATCCAGAATTTCATCTTTATGTGAACCACTACAGGAGGTAAAAATACATTCAAAGGCAAAACTCCATATATGGCTGAGAAGAAATTTAGTCTATGAGATAAGTGCATCTCTCCAAATGTTGTCTACTCAAGAATCTAGACTAGAAGTTCTAATATTATTAAAATATCTAGTGCATGCAAATTATATATGTGTATATATGGTCATATCATATGTAAATATACATTATTTTGAGCAGATAGTCAGATTTTACCTAAGAGACCTGAGAACTGAAAATTCATACATATCTATTCAAGCAAATGCATATATTCATATTCATACCCAACAAAGGTTAAGCATTTAAACATTTATGATGAATACGTTAGTTCTGTTTTTTGCAGGGACAGAGATAGCTCCTACAAAGCACTTCAGCAGTCATCATATTTAGATTTGATAAGAGAATAAATAGATTTTACTGTTGTTTGTCTGACAGAATTGTTGTGTGAGCCACTGACAAGTTGAAGAAAACTTGGGCTGAATTGAAAGCTGTAGCAAACTTTTTTTTTCTGGGTTAATCCAACACTAAACATAATTAGAATCTATAAAGTTACCTCCTTTTTCTCTCCTTTCTATCAACCTCTTGCTCTCAGGCCACCTCCCCTTTGCTTATTCTACCACAACTCTCATATCATTCACCTGAACTGATGAGGATTGTATTCATACCCCACTGCTTTAGTGCTATATTCACAATTTGCTCCAAGAATTCCACAGCCCTTAAATATTTTGTCTTTTACTTCTGCTAGAAAAAACATAAAAATCAATGAAAATACCAATGTTTAAATCTAGATTTGCAGCTTTCCTCAGAAGCAATTAGAAATTGTAGCACTCTTAACTTTGCCTCCAAACATGGCAGTAATTGGCAGGGGCTAAATAGAAGTTGTTCTTCTGGAAAGGTTAGGTGGTGCCCAGTTCACTGTGTTTCCTCTGGCCTCCTGGATGCTGAGCTTAGATTTATATTGTTTCTTGAATTTATGTTAACATGGCCTCTGTAGACTTTTGAGATTTTGACCCCTATTATATAACTTTCTATCTCAACTGTCAACTAAGCCCAATTAACATGTTTATTGATAAGACATTATCTCCCACTGGTACATATTATTAAGAAATACTTGAAAGACTTCAAACAAATCTTTAAAAATCTTAGAAAATAAGTTTTATCAAGGAAGTGAATAAAAAGGAATGTTGCTTATGAAATTGTTATTTCTGGACAGTTTTTAAAGAAAAACTAATAAACACAGACTGTCAATCCTACTGTTACCATGTATTTTTGAACCTTTATATCTACACCTGTGTGGTGGTTGGAAGCCACACAGGGCATTACTGAAGAACAATAGTGAATGTGTGCCATCATACCAAGACATTTCATCTAAAATGTTCTACAAAAGTCTCATGTGTTTCATAAATGGGGACTGAGTTACGGGGGCACCATGCTCCTCAGTGGATTCCTCAGAATATATAATCAAATATATCATTAGAAAGTGGAACCATATCAGAAGAGATGTGTCACTGGAAAGATAACCTTGAAAGGTGTATTTGTGACCCTGGATTCTCTTTTCTTTCTGCTTCCTAGTGGCCAGGAGCAGAGCAGCTTCTCTCTGCCATGTTCTTTTACCATGCCATTCCTACACAAGCGGATCATAGATTCAACTCAGAAAATTATGAACCAAATAATCTCTCCTCCTTTGTTTCATCAAATTTCATCTGAGTAAAAATAAAAGTGTCTTACAGAAGTAATATATATGATTCATTGCCCTTTTCTCTTGACACTATTGCCCTGCTCTGCTTCCTGGCCACCATGAACTCAGTATTTTTGCTGTCTCATAGCCTTCTACCAGATGAGCAACTCTAATTGGATCTCAGAAGACCAGAATGCTGATAAGAATGCAGATAGTGAAGGCCTGGCTTCAGAGGTTTCTATTGTGATCAAAGACTTCATTGGAAATTGAATTGGAATTAATCTGTGTTGCACAGTGGCTTTAAAAAAAAGCCTACCATGTGTCCATGGCTTGATAATTTGCAGGAGACTGAGATTAAGGGAAGTGAACTAATTGATCTGGTAGAGCAAATTAGAAAGCAGCCTAATATTAAGAGTGTGGTGAGGATATTTTCAGCTGCTTTTAGCCGAAAAATTTGGAAAACTTAAATTTTGACCCAAAAGAAACCATGTGTAAAGTAAAAGTCTAAAGTAGGATGTTTGTTTGTTGAAGAAATTAGCATCATTAAAAGAAATTATATAATTTGAACAAGAAATAAAGAAAGATGCCTTGAGGGAATCTCAGAAATCAGCAAGAAACAGAGTGTGCTCCAAATTGCTAATGTGTCAGCTATTCATTTGGGAAGAAAGTCTCCAGAAAACCTGCTGCAGGAGAAGGACCCTAGGGAATTGGTGCTCTAGAATTCATTTCAGCATAAGCAGCCACCCAGGTCCTCAGGGGTGGCTGTTGCTCTGGTCCAAGGGACCCTGGCTATTTTTTTCCACAATGGCAGAGCTGAGCATTGCTTACATGATGATTTCACTTCATGTAATGTTGTGAGTCAGAAAAGCTTTAACTGGATTTTAAGAAATGTCTGAGAAACCAGAGAAGAAGCCCCTAAAAAACCACTGAGTACAGCTGTGGGAATGAAGCCAAAGGTGTAGGAGCCGCTCAAGAAGTCAGAGATGTGAAACATCTTCTAAGGAAAGCTTCAGCAGTGAGTAGCGCTAACCCAAGAGATAGGACTTACGGGCTGCAAGTAGCAAGGCCGCATGGGTTGGGCAGCAGGAATTCACCTTTCACTACCGTGTGCCCAGAATGCCAGGCAGAGATTCAGGTTTTGGTGTTTGCCATGCTAGGTCTTAGTCTTGTTTTGCTCTCATTCTTTTCTCTTGGCCTATTCTTCAATTTAGGAATGGAAAAGTTTATACTGCATAATTGTACCTTAGGATTGTGTCACTTTTTATTTTTTACAGTTTTCAGTGAAGTATATGCTTTGAGTCTCAGAAAAGTCTTGCATTTGGAGTGAAAGGGGAAAAGACAGTAGGGAAAAGGTAGTAAATGGAAGTCAGTTATACTATTAGTGTCTCTTAGTTCATGAAAAGGAATGTGTATGCTAGTATCAATTGAAGAAATTTTTTTTTTTGGAGGTAGTAGAAATACAACAGAAAAAGACAGAACAAAGCTAATTGAGACAGTGCAGGGAATTTGGTACAGAACATCACAGCAGGTTACCAGGATAACAGTAATAGGTACCATAGTATATTTCATTATCTTCACAATAGTTGTCTAGTCAATTAGGTATAGCAAGATCAAACCAAAGACAGAACATTATAAAATCAATCAAAAGAGAATATTGAATAGAGGAAAGCAATTAATCATACTGAAGCAAAACTGAAAATAAAATTTGCTTTCAAAGAGAAGATAGAGGAGATCCCCCATATTTGCTATATTGCATATAGCCATCTTGCCAAAAGATGCTCAGACCTCTGTCCCCAGTTGCTAATGGTGGGGCGGAGGGTATTGGGATGTTTGATTCCAAGTCTGCACACCGGTAGGCTCACAGGAGACACTACTGGGTCTGCTCTTGGCTCACACCACAGGAAGGTGCTTACCAAGAGGGCAGGCGAATTGCTTCTTTGTGCAGCCACCTGGGTTCCACCATGGCCGTGGCCAGATCTCGGCGGGATGGGGAGGAGCTCTCTGGTTCGCCTCCTGACTCACACCACAGGAAGGTGCTTACCAAAAGAGCTGGCAAATTGCTTTTTTGTGCAGCTGCCTGAGTTCTACCATGGCTGTGGCCAGATCCCAGTTGAAGACATTTTAATGCCTACATCTTTTTTACTGAGCAATTGCTTTAAGAATAACAGACTGTAATGTATCAACTGTTGTTATTCTCCTATTATTTTGTTATAAAATTTTATTTTTTTCCATGAAATAAAATGAAAGAAAATGTAAGGTGTGAGAGAGTCAATTGCAAAAAAAGAAGAAAAAATGCTGAAACTGTTTAGACTTAAATGAAGGGACTGTTCAGTTTTGAGTTGTATACAAGATAGTCATATTGTGTTAGACATAATTATGATTTTGTGTTTATTTGAAGATAAAAGATGGCTTAAAATTGTGTTTGAATGTTAAGTTGACAAAGGGTGAGAAACAGTGTTTGTGTCTACCTGATTGGCTTGGAAACTTCAACACACACACACACATATACAATGAATCATAGAGTTGTGATCATGGGTGCTATATCTGTCCCTTACCCTGTACTGTCATCTCTGACACTGTTCCCCTCATGTGCTTTCTGGTTTATGTGAATTAATCATCTTTTATCTGCTTTTCTCTTCCACCAAGATGGAGAAATCTGACCATGGACTAAATTCTCTGAAGCCATGAGCCAAAGTTAATCTCTCCTCCGTTAAATAAACACTATAAGTGTTGGGAATTGTATCCCAGTGATGTGAAAGCTGACTAATACAATATGTAAATGTAAAGAAATCTGATTACATGATTTATTTAATATTTCCTTATGAGGACATATGTAGCCTCATTCTTATTTACAGGGAACACTTTCGTAATCCCAAAAGTTTTATATATACCTTTATTAAAATCACTATCACACTGAATGGTAATTTTTCTATCTTCATATTTAATGAGATGAAATTTATTTGATGAGATATAACAGGTTTCCTATACAAAGAATGGCACTATTTATAACAGGCCATTCTTTTCCTTCAATGTAAGCATAGATGTAAGCATTCAATGTAAGCACTCAATGTAATAATAGAACCGTTACATCAATTTTTTTTTGAATATGTTCCTTAAAGTGGTCATCTGCTCTACAGTTTAGATTTCATGCTAAAGGGGAATCCCACTCTAGGTCTGCTAAGAAAGTGCTTCCTCCTAAAATCTAGAAAAGTCTCATTGGCTCAAATATACTGAAGGACAAGCCCTTTGACTTGATGGACGTTGTCAATGCTAAGATTTGTCCTGACAGGTCCACACCTTGCTTTTAAACACCTTGGCAAGAGTGATTTGGCTGGAGCTGAAAGCCTGAAGACTAGAATGTAGTTCCTTTAACAGTGCAGTCAGCCTTGATTTTCTCATAATTCCCATAGATCACTTTCCTGCAATTATTGAAACCATTAGCTACTTTTTTTTCTCTTGCTTTAAGAAAATTATTCAAAAACTCTTCAAATTCACACCCTTCCCTTCTAAACTTTGATGAAACTTTTGTAGAAATCTTTGAATTCTATATACTCTAGATATTACATACAGATTAAATTTTAGGTTCTTTTTTGATTTTTCTGCTAATTGTCAAACTCTAAATTTATTAAGAAAGTCCTAATAACAGAAAAAATATTTTAACAAGCTAATTGGTAGTGGTGAGTGGAATGCTGAGATGACTCCTATGCTTTCTGCCCTGTGGTGTATATGCTTTGTAAAATGCTATCTCCTTGAATGTGGGAGGGCTCAGTGTAATCAGCAGAAACCTCTCAAAAGAGGGCCTAAAGACACAGGGAAAGTAAGAGAAATTTAAAGACATGTGAAATGTTTTTTGTTTACATTGAATTAAACCGTGGCTTGTTATAAAGAGTGCTACTCTTTGCATAGGAAATGTGGACAATCTCTAAGTTTTTTTTTTCATGAAATAAATTCTGATAATAGCTTGGAACAGGACCCTGAGATCCACTTGAGAAAATGTCTTGTTTGACAAATTGATTTTAGGTTTATGAAATTTAACCAAAAACTCAGTTACTCTGTGTCTGAACTTTTGACTTACATAAATTGTGGGATAATTAATACAACATTTTTTGAACCATTGAATTTGAAGTAGCTTCATATGTGTCATAGGAAATAAAAATGAAAAATTCTATTAGGAGAAGACATACTAATATCTGAAAGATTTATATAGTGTTGATAGTTTTTTCTCACTAATCTGTCATTTCATGGAGAGTAGAAATTTTGGTCTTTGGTGTCATTACATTTTAGGGCTCACTATGACCTGGATCACAATATGGCAAAAGTTTATGTTTTTGTTTGTTTGTTTTTGTTTTTATCATTGTTATCTTTTGTCAGTGCTTGGAATTGAATCTAGTGCATGCATGTGGTAGCCAGAGGTGTATTGGTCAGACTTTTGTGGCTGCAACAAAATACTTGACATCCAAACTCTTGAAGAAGAAAAGTTTTATTTTTGTTCATGATATTAGAGGTTGAAGTCCATAGTCAGCTATCTGTGGGTCTCGAGCATCATGGTAGAAGAACAAGGAAGCAGAGCAGGTTGGAAAGAGCCATTGAGGTTGGAGATTAAAATGACATATAGCTGCTGAGATCATGCCCCCATGACCCAACCAGACACACTCAGAAGTGTCTTTGCTAATCTACTCGCCAATTGAATTGCTAAGCTTAAATCAAGGGACTTGACAACTAGGATCCACCAGCTCAAAGGGCACTGATTATTTTGTTGAAAAAATTGTTAGATAATATAAACCAGCATACATTTTTATATCAAGAATATTAACAAGGAAAGGGAAGAAATATTCATAATGTGAGGAAATTTCAAGGTTGTGTGTAATACTTTTCCTGTATTCTATATTTAAGCTTTTTAAAACACAATTTGGCAAAAGACTTTGAAGTTTAATGGGGAAAAGGTGGGATAAATTGACACAAACTTAACATGAATCTTTCACCATTTAATGAGATATACACAGTCTATTAATTGTCATTTTTGTTTTGGAAACACTACTTGAGGTTATAAGACATCTTTTTCTGAGAAACACTTATATATCATGTAAAAGTAAAGTCACTTTAACCATTAACAGTATGAAGGAACACACACAGATGCACACACACATATAAGATGAATTAACTGAACACTAGTGTTCCTGAAAATCCTACATTCAAAATAAGGTATATGTGAACACAGGAGGCATTGCAATCTAACATTATATGGCAACAGAATCTAATACAATTTGAGACTTCATACAGAGCACAATCATATCACAGAGTATGAAGATAATAGTTCCTCTTTACTAAATTCTGGTAAGAGCATTGGGAATACATTTCACATTCAATCCTGGGGATCACTGGAGTGAGAAGGGAGAAAAAGAAATTTATCAGTGAGAAATAGGTAGGACAAGAGATATGGAAGGTTGGGATGTTAGAAGAATTCAAACATTTGGGGAAAATAAGAAAATAACTTATAACATCTAATTGACATAAATCATCTGCAGTAGGTGAAATTTTCTTCAGTTACATGGGTAGAAGAGTCACAGAAGACACTGAAGAAATTACCTAGGCAGTGTTTCCCAAAGGTTACCTTGAAAACAATTTCTTTAGGAATCTGAATGAACTCTGGAAAGCAATTCAATCTTAAAATTTTTTCCCCAATGATCTTTCCTATCACTTTACACTCTTCATCTTGTTATTTAACATTTGTGTTCCATCTACAGCTTTGTTTTTCTTTGTCTTACAAACTGAAACAAAGGCCAAGTAGAAATTTTTCCTAGTTTTGTTGTGGTTGTTGCTGCTATTGAGAACAATCACAAAACTGATTAAAAATTTCAGGATGCTTCATTTATATATGCTTTTTAGCAGGATTGTGAAGTTCTTAATATGATTTATTAAGGCAAATATGAATAATGTTGATGATGGCATATTGCAGCTTTTTGTGCATTTACTTGCATTTTAGAAAAATTCAGAATAACATAAAAAATGACAGGTAATAGTGCTTTGATTCTTAGTGATTTGATTAATTTAGAATTCTAAAATATATGCTCTATACCTGTGGTAAATTTGAATTTCATTGGCTTCAGTTTCATAGTCATAAGTTTCTAACAGCAGCGTTTTTCCTTAGAGTAGGATTTCTTTTTTCCTCTTGAGGCTTTCTTAAAAAATAAAAATATATTTTATTGTAATCAAAATTAATTGGACCTTCGTGACATAGTTTTATAAAATGGTCAAACATAATTTTTGCACAGTTTGGTTTTTCGTGCTGTTTCCACCTGGATGGTGTAACTTGTTCTAGTCTCTACATTATTAAGCAGTTCTTGATCACATCTTTCCTGAAAGAGTTGAACCTGCCTAGCCCTGGTGAGACTCTCAGGTATTTTCATGATAGGGTTTGTGTACTCCAGCCTGCTGACAGAGCAGTGCATGCTGCATGTTAATACTTTCTATTTCCTCCGTCCTCCTCCACCTCTCTTTACAGCTCTACCCTCAGAAAGAAGGAAGGGTTAAAAGATGTTACCTCTTCCCTTTGAACTATTAGAACTTGAACTTGTCACTATTGTGTCTGTAGTGACTGATGTCAGAGAAGGGTAAGAAATTGAATCTCAGCATTCAAGAGTAGGAGTAGGAGGATATATCTGCCAAAAGAAGGTTAATGGTAGCCCTCTAGGTCTCTTACCGAGCAATTGTGTTTCTACTCAACAAGAAGTTAAAAGCTTTTTGAACTGCATTTTCTAATAATTTATTTTTTAAGTCAGTTCATTTCTGTCAAAAATAGGTCAACAGTATACCTTCAGGCCATTTCATAATATATGAATATGCAATTTATATCAGTTATAAAAATACAGTTAGTATGAGTGAAGGCAATTAGTACTTAATGAGCCACTTCTTAGTAATTTCCTCTAACCGAACTCATAGAGGTGTTTTAACCAATTAGAGTTATACATATGGATTTTTTCTTATAATTATTAATAACTTTGCTATGTCAAATGTATTTTTGCTGGTGGGAAATGGGTTTCCTCAATATATTTTTAGTCTGACTCCATTTTTAAATGTAATTTGAATCAGTAATTCATTATACTCAAAATTTAGTCTCATATTTATTTTTCTTTTTAAAAAAGTACTTATTACTTCAAGATACATAAACTATAATTCTATACAAAAGGGATGATTTATTCTCCTTCATTTGCAACCCAGAGCTCATCCTTTGACTATTATCGAGAGGAGGGATTAAGTGAAAGATTCTTTATGCTACCAGTCTTAATGACTTGATTTTCTCTAATAGTATTAATAAATGTATATTATTTTTTGAGTTACTGTAAAATCATGAATGCAAAGTTCTTCACCCTTTTTATTTTTATTTTTTTAAAGTTTTTTTCTGAGACAGAGTCTAGCTATGTAAGTTCAGACTGGCTTTGAACTCACTACATAGCCCAGACTGGCCTTGAACCCATGGTGATCCATCTGCCTCGGTCTCCCCAGTGCTGGGATTACAGGCATGTGCCACCACACCTGGCTTCACTCTTCTTATTGGCCCTGCTAAGGATGTAGTTTGTGGGTCAGTGAGTAGAGAATATAGAGATCTTCACAGTCCTTCACGACCAACTGTCAAGCATCTTCTTTGGCATTGTTGGTTCCTTTGAAGATGTGACTGTGACATTTGATTTGTTTCCAACATAGTGATATACCAGATTCATTTGATGAACTTAATTACCACCAAGTCTATAAACACCAATCTCAACCATTTTCTGGGTTCTTAACTCAGAGGATAACAGCAAAATTCAAACTCCATATCTCTTAAAACAAAAGTATCAGGCTTCTTCCATACCCTCTCTCTGTTTTATCATAGAGTACATTAATTTGTCTGAAGTGTTCTTTTACCATGCTAAAAGTGATCAGTTCATACTGTAGATAAACTTATAACCAACTGGAGTAAGATATTGACCCCAGTTTTAGAAAGGCCACTACAAATTTTTGAAACTCTTTTTTACTACTTTTATGAGTTTGAAAGGAGCAAATTATTCAGTATCATCCCAAATTTCTTTAGGAATATGAGCAACTTGTCAGCCACCAACCTCTCAGAATTTAGCACTTTTTATTAAATGTCACACCCATATGCCCAAGCTGAATAATCTCCTCAAAAGGAGGTCTAGACCGATGGCAAGGAGTCCAAGGAAGCTTTGTGAGAATGGAATAACAGATACCTAGTCCCAAGCATTTGTAATCTTATATAATTATCTTATTATTTCAAAAGTTATATAATTTTATGGATTGCTAGGTCATATTAGGTACTTAATTTCTAAAGTAAAATTTTAGTCAAATAAGAAGATGCATTATGAAGAACTCATAACTACAAGAGAGTGTGAACCACTATTATAAAAGTCAGTTTCTGACTTCTTATTGCTTCCTTTTCTGTTGTGTTTCTTCTCCTAATAGAGACTTTTCCTTAGTTAGCGTAGTATAAAAATCAGGCATTCATAGCAATTTACATTAAGCTCAATCCTCTAACTTCTTACTTCAATCTCTAATAAGGTACAAACTCACTTATAATCATGTTAATATATCAGTGCAATCAAAGATGCATCCTAGTTTAGTATTATCCCCTTCATTATTTCCTAATTTTGTTTTTTAAACCCAACTGGCTTTTTCCTATGCTTAGCACATATCCAGTTGATTCAACTTCTATAACTGCGAATTTTTTAATCTCTCTTCTTAGATTATTCTTTACATAGAGTATTTCACACTATACACTTTCTTCATTCTTGGAGAGCTATGGATTGGGCTATGTCATCTGCAACCCTTCAGTTCACACCTGGAAGTCTGAGTTCCAGTAAGACTGTATTTATTGATAGGACTGTAGGAGGTAGTTAAAGATAAAAGAGCCCATAAGTATATATCTGTGTGTGTGTGTGTGTGTGTGTGTGTGTGCTTGTGAGTGCAGAGGGAGTAATCTGGTAGTACTTTGACTTTACAAGAAGAATAAATGTGTTTGCACCAATAAAAGACCATTTAGGTCCACTGAAAGATAATGTGTATCTACAAAAAATAAGAGGTTTCATTATGACTCACCTTATAGGTACCTAGATCTTGAACTTCTTAGCCTAAATAATTGCAGGGGGGAGGATAAATTTCTGCTATTTAACTCACATAGTCTATATTTTAAAAAAAATTTTAAAGAGAAACAAAAGTATGTAAAGGATAGAGATAATACAAAATTTCAAAAAAAAGATAAACAATAAGAAATCAGTAGTTGATAAATTACATATTGTCCTCTTAGAAATAATTGTTCAAGTTACAATATTAAAGCATACAAAGTAGATATGCAAACAGTGAGAGTGTAAACAGCTATGTATGTATGAATCTCTACATGTATTTCTATCCTTTCTGTATTAGAGGGAAAAACAAAACATAGCAAGACAAAACAAAACAAATTCCTATAAAAACATGAAAACAAAAAGTCATATAAAACCACAGTACAAGGTAATCTACAGTGATTGCTGTGTTGTTTCTTATTATCTTCAATGGAATTGTCTATATCATCAGGCATAAATGAATATAGCAATATAATTGAATATAGCAGTACATAAAAATATTAGTAAAAATAAAACATTGTAGATAGTATAAAACCTCAAAGGCAGGTAATAATCAAACCATAGTGGATATTCTAGTGAATCTTGTCATCTTAAGTGCAGTTACCTATACTCTCAGACTTGATGCTATCAATCATAACAGCTTTGAATAAAATCTATCAATACAGAACAGCAATCCAACAAACCATATTTGATTACGATCAGTCATGGTAAAACAGTGTAGGTTTTACAGAGCATTGGATTAACTTAATAGGAAATTAAAGATGATTACCATACTATATCCTGTTATTTTCTGGATTACTGTCTGTGCCCTCAAATTTAGTACAGGTAGAATGACTGGAACAGAATATAATGCATTGAAGCAGAGTAGTGTGAGTAATGTGGGTTTTAAATCCTGGTGCAGTATTAACAATATAGTGTATCAAGGCCATCTATGTTATAGATTCTAGTTATCCTTCTCTGCCTCATTTCTGCTATGCTATTTTTCTGCCTTTGTTTCTCTAGTTTTCTCCTTCATTCTACTGCCTGCCCCACTCATTGATGCTTTTCTGCCACTGTTCCTAAAATCCCAATATTTTTTTCTCTGTCTCTCTAGAATGTCCTTCACTATTCTCTGTAGGGTTGGATTGGTGGTCACAAACTTTCCCAGTTCCTCTTTGTCACAGAAGCATCTTGTTTCTCCATTAATTTCTAGTGACAGCTTTGCAGGATATATTAATCTGGGCTGGAGGTTACTTTCTTTCAGGGCTTGGATACTTTGCTCCAAGCTCTTCTTGATCTGATGGTCTGTGTCAAGAACTCAGCCATGATCCTGATGGGCTTACATTATAGGTAATCTGTTTCTTTTTCTCTGACGTCTTTTAATATTCTGTTTTTATATTGAATTTCTGGTATCTTGATTATTATATGTCTGGGTGTAGATCTGTTTTGGTTGTAGGTGGCTGGAGTTCTGTATGCCTCATATAACTGTATGTCATTCTCTTTTCCCATGCTTGGGAAGTTTTCCTTAATTATTTCCATGAATAGCCTTTGTAATTTGCCTGTATGTATTCCTGCTTCTTTGTTCATGTTTCTTATTCTTAAATTGTAGATTCTTTTGTCATCTTCTAGCCTTTGTATTGTTACTGCCTGTTTCCTTGTTATTTTTAAGAGATCTTTCCTTTCATGATCACACATGGCAAACTTGTCTTCAAGTTTGGTAGTCTATCCTTAGTTTCTTTTAAGGTGTTTTGCCAGCTTTCAATGAAGTTTTTAATTTCCTGGTAGTCTCTTTGAATCTGCTTCATGTATTCTGTATTTTCTTTATATTCTTTATGGATTGTTTCTCTCCTTTTTTTGTGTTCCTCCCTTCTCCCTTCTTCTGTCTGTATCTTCCTGAGAGATGCTTCATGAGAGCATTTCTTTTATTACTCCATTAATATCTTGCTTTATCTGATTTAATATTTCAGTTTTGAGCTCATTTACAAGGTCCTGAAGATATCTCTTAATGTCCATTGAAGCCATGTCTGATGTTGCATGTTTGCCATCCTCAGTCTCCCCTGTTTTTCCCTCTCCTGGATCAGTGCTCTCAGGGTTCTGGGCTAGGGGCCTCCTACTGCCTCTCTCTCCTGTCACAGTCCTGGCTTCCTACACACAGGTTACATTGAAGGTCCCAGCCCCCTTCCCTCTTGGCCACGGTTCCTCTGAAGCACACTGGCAAGGGACCTCCACCCTCTCCTGCCTGCTCTTGTCACTGAAGGGTAAGCAGAGGCTGCATATTCCTGTCCCTCCCCACCTGGTCAGCCAAACTTCAGGGGCCTTCACCCAGTTAGTGCTTGCTAGGCCCAGGAAATCAATTTGAGATGGCCCATTGGGTCCCGGCCAGGGGAGTGGCTCAGTCCAAGCAAATCCCATGAATCTGCTCTGGGGAGGGAGCAACCAACTGAAGTCACTGTCGCTCCCAGTTCAGGCTCCTCTTGCCCAATTCCAACATGTTGCCCATTTGGTCACGCCCTTCCCATGGGGAGGGTCTCATTCCTAGCACTGACCATGGATTAATGAAGGTCCCTTTGCCAGCTCCACTCTCTGTTGAGTCCACCAGACCTGACTTCAACGCTGCTGTGATTAGTGTGAGTGGCGGCAGGAATGAGTTTGGGCAGCTCTGCCGGCCAGCATGGATTCAAGCTGGCAGAAATTCAGGCTGGCGCAAACTTGGCAGGTCACCATGAAAATGCTGAGTCCTATAATTTTTGGCTGTTTCAGTTGTAGTCCCAAAGTATTTGATGAGCTTTTTTGTGTTTTAATTTCTTCCTGTGTCAAGAGGAACCATCTCCCTCTGTCTGGTTCTCTCCAGGATGTTTTATTCTGGTATATGAGTTGTTTCTCCTGGGAGGCTTTGTATTTTGTTGCTCACTGATCAGCCATCTTGACTTCTCCTATATTTTTGATGTAGTAATTCAGGCATATGCGAGTAGTGATTCCCATTGTATCTCCTTACTAAGTTGCTCAAATTTCTGAGCCATGTCCTTAACTTCAAATATGGTTCATGACTTGATCCTTCTCTTTGGCTTACAACTTCACTCTCTCTCCTCTGTCACTTACTTACATTACAGAAGGCCAGTGTTTGACAATGCTTCCTTTTTATTTCACTTCCATTGTCACTTACACTCTGGGACCAAAGACACTGGTATGCAGTTAACAATTACTTCCTCTGATCTAGCCTAGCTTTAGAAGACATTATCTCAGGGGATGCTTCATCCTCCAAGATGAACCTGAATCTTTATGAGCAGAACTCAGGTAGCAAATGGAGAAACTGCTATTGTGTTCAATGAGTTGTTATAAAACTGCACACACACACACACACACAGACACACACACACACACTATTCACACTGCAGTACTATGTGAAAAACAGTCTCTTTGTCATTATTATTAGTTCATAAATTATTCTCTAATTTTCCACTATAGCTTTTTTATTGAATAATTTAAAAATTAGTTAGAAATTTTACACTATTTTTAGACGACTTCATTGTTACTCTATGAACATTTTCCCTTATCACATATCATCCACCTACTCTTCTTTCAAAGCTTGTTAACTCATTTGTATCAATGTGTAGAGATAGAGTTCTCTAAAGACTATATCAAATTGTACTTATGCATTATGGAGACCAAACTATAAACATTATCTGAGATGATGGCATATTGGAAATTATTATCATATAATCAGCAATAAATTCCAAGAAGAATAATGGACATAATATTCCAGATCATGGACCAGAGAAGTTCTAAGTCCTAACTTAGATATTAAATTTCATGATTAGCCAATTAATTCAATGCATAAAGCACAAAGAATGATATTATGCAACCTAAAACATTTCATATATATACAAGTTGAGTAAAAATTATCCCTTGAAGGGAAAACATAAATTAGTGAGTAATTTTATAGATTTGTTTGTATATGTAATCACATGCAAAAAATATGTATTTAACATAATATTCATACTCCTTTACTACCGATTTTTGTATATTTTACAAACAAAATCATAAACCATCTCTGCCATTAAAGGTTAATTGACATAATAAGTTTAATAAGTTACTAGCATTATGAAGCATAAAGTTCAAATAATAATTTTTATAATCTCATATTATTAAAAAGATAACCATCAATGTTTTTTATTGTTGTTAACTTGGGAAGTTTGAAAATAATTTTTTTGTTTTGTTACTGGTGATTGAACTCATGACTTCACACTTGCCAAGTAGGTGCTTACATGAAAAAACATTTTCAACCATACATTGTACCAATTTGCAGTTCCTGTGCTACCTTTAGGATAACTGCTGGGAATCATTTACAGCAGAGGGACATTCACTATCATTATTCTCAAGTTATAAGTACTATAAGATTTTATTTTCATTTGTATTTTTATAAATAATAGCTAAAATTTTACATTTAATTATGTTATAATAATCTCCTTTATTTACACAAATTAGTGTACTTTGGTAAATCTCTTTTCTAAGCCACATCATTGGGTTCCATATATCTTTTCCACAATGTAAAAGATCTCATGATACTCTATTCTTTACTTTTTCTTCTCCCTTCCCAACCCCTCTCGTCCACTGTCCTCTTCTCTTCTCTTCTCTTCTCTTCTCTTCTCTTCTCTTCTCTTCTCTTCTCTTCTCTTTTATTCCCTTCCCTTCCCTTCCCTTCCCTTCCCTCCCCTTCCCTCCCCTCCTCCTCTTTTCTCCTGTTGTCTTCTCTCCTTTTCTCTTTGTCTGTGATTTTCTTTTCTTCCTGGACAACTGAGTCCCTAAAGCATTAGTAAGGACAAAACAAGATAGATCTCCTTGGCCTCGGGATCAGGAGATTAAAAGTCACAGTGACCTATAGCCTGCTACAAAACCAGATGAAAGGAAGGAAAGAAAGGAAACATGGATGTCCACAGAGAAGAGGGGCCAGCATGTGTAGGAAATCACTCAAGATGGAGTGAGGCAAGTGGCCTGGTTTTAGATAACACTCTCAGACACAATGAGGGAGGTTTGTGTGTGAGGTAGTGGACTGCTCTAGCATTTTGTGTGCACAAGAGATTCTAGATGGGGTGAGTGGCCTGGCATATATTATCATAATCACATCAAAGTTGTTTGGTCTAACTTGGGATTTCAGATCTTGTATTTGATAGAGGAAAATATTTAAGGGTCATGTTGGCATAAAAAGTCAGAGTTCAAATAGAATGAAAAGAATCATTTATCTATTAATGATGCTGATGAATGTCAGAGGCTGAAAAAGGCATGGCTGGTCACATGGAGAATGTTCTGTGTGTGTGTTGGAGCCTAAGCTAGGCAGAGTGTAATGTTTATGGCATGGGAGGTCAGATTGCTGAGCAGGGCAATGTATCTGTTTATATAAACGCCTCCACATTGAGTGTCAGACCTCAAACCGTCTACACAGTGTTAATCCAGGGTCTTAATTTTTTCTGCGTTACAGAGACAGAGTCTTTGAGGCTAAGTACTTTGTAAGCAAGTAATGTTTGTTTATAAGACACTTTCAGAGGGTGAAGATCTAAGATTGTGTGACCCCATGTGTTCCCTGGTGAGGGCCTATTTTCACAGTATCACAATGTAAAAGAAAACAAGCAGGAAGGAAAATGACCAGATATGGAAGTGACTGATCACATAGATAGGAACTGTCTTTCCAAAAATCTGCCTTCTCTAAAATGAACATATTCTATGGCACAGCATTAGTATCTTCTGAGACACTACTCCTGTCACCTAATTGTTTTGTATTATACCCTGCCTCTAAAAGGTTACCCATGTCACCACCACTGCCTTCAGGATGAAATTCACAGCACATAAACCAGTAAGGTGTGCTCAAATCATGCTTATCTCCCAAGGTTCATGTCTTTCTCCAAAAATAAAGTACAGTCATCTATCTCCAGTAATCTCCAAGTCTTAAGTCATTCTAACAGGTCTAAGTTCTGCATCTTATCTGAGACATATGGCAAAAAGTCTAGTTGTGAGCCTGTCAAATAAAAATAATCTGCTCTCAAGGTACATCAGACCAGTGATAGGATAAATATTTTTATTCCAAATGGAATAAAGGAGAAGTACCAGCAATAACAAACTCAAAGCTAGACCAAACTCAGCATGACAGATATTAAATCTGAAAACTCTAACTCCAGCATCCTGTGCATACTGTGGCAAGAGATGGACCCCCATGGCTTGTCTGGTCACAGTTAATGTTTCTATTCTACAAGCTAAGGTCTGTTGCTTTCCTAGACTAAAATTGCATGTTGATAATGGCTTTAAGTTTTGGGGATCTAAAGAGCAGTCATCTGACTCCAAAGGCTCTTACATACCCTAATGCAGAATCTCTGCCGCAGCTCTGCTGCTATGTCAGGTCTATATCTGACTTTCACATATTTCCTTTAAAATATTGAAAACTACCATACCCAATAACTCATACATTCTTTACATCTCAGGAATCAATACCATATGGATTCCAAGATCTGCCACTTGCTTACTTTGGAGATATGAATAACATCAGAATCCACTTGAATTATAGATGATGCTATTACATAATAGTATTTTACTGAGACAAATCTGAACACATAACTAGACATTGAGCCTGTGAAAAGTACCCCAGGCCTGTTTGTTGGGAAAATTCTTCCTTCTAAACCTGTACCTGTGATAAGTGGAGCAACCTTGAATATTTCTGAGATGTCCTGAAGGCACCTGTCTTCCTTCTGTCCTGATTAACCTCTTTACCAAAGAGCTGCTTAGTGCCATACCCATTTTGTTTTCCTAAACAGGATTTCATGTTTGGCTAGACGGTCTCCAAAGTTTCGCCCCAGAGACTTACTGTATGTCCAGCTGAAAGCAGCCTATAATCACTATGAAACCATTTTAATGGTTTGTTCAAAAATTTCACCTGCCAATTGTCCTAATTCAGTGCTTTTAAATTTTGCTTTCAATTGCTTTCTATAAACTCAAGGCAGTCAAATTCTTCACAAAGGTGTGACCGGGTGGGTAGTCTTTACTCCAGTTTCCAAGAAAATATTCAACAATTTGCTCATGACCATTTATCCAGCCCTCAG
>PVLA01008887.1:0-19042 GCA_004027455.1 Hydrochoerus hydrochaeris
CCTGCTGCCCTCCCCTCCTGCTGTCCTCCCTCCTGCTATCCTCCCCTCCTGCTGCCCTCCCCTCCTGCTGTCCTCCCTCCTGCTGTCCTCCCTCCTACTGTCCTCTCTCCTGCTGTCCTCCCTCCTGCTGTCCTCCCCTTCCCTTTCCTCCCTTCCCCTCCCCTTCCCCCCCCCGTGTCACCTGGCAGGATTTCGGCGCCATCCTGAGGTGGGGTGACCACAGGTCCACTCTGCCTGGGGCCCTGCTGGCTCTGCCTCAGCAGTGCTGTCTCTCAGTGTCCGGGGAAGCCCCTCTGACTCCCGGATGACTGTGCTCACCCCGGCATGGGCTGATGGCTGCTGCTCCTCCCTTCTTCTGAGAACTGTGATTCCCCCTTAGTCTCAGAAGCCCACACCCTTGTTCTAGCTTTTTCTGTTTCAAACGTACACTGCCCACCATGTTATGAACAGAACTTCATTTTTGTTGCTTAGACTTTTCTGTGTCCCTCAAAACTCACATCCAGTCCCAAGCAGACCCTGTGGCCTGTTCGTGCCGTGTGCTCTGAGCCAGCCCCTGACACTCCCCTTAGAGTGCGGGGCGCACCCGGCCCGCTTCACTCTGCCCCCTAAGCTTCACTCTCCCCCAGCGGCTGGCACAGTGGTCTTTACCAAGCCTGCCGAGCACGCCCCTCAGCCTCAGCTGTGGCTTTGCGTGGTCTGCAGTGAGATCCCCACCCTTGGAAGTTGGGGGTCCCTGAGCCCTGGCCCCTCAGCTGTTTCTCCAATGGGCATGCTCCTGCCACAGGATGCTTGCACCTGCTGCTCCCACAGTGGATCAGTCGGAAATTCTCTCCTCTGATTTACACATCAGCTCATTCTCTCATCTCTTTAGCCCTCTGCTTGGCTTTCATTAGTTATTTTATAAAACACCCATCTTACATTGCTCTCTCCTCTTACCTGGTTTCATATTTCCTCATAGCTCCTGGCAGTACCTTATATTGGGTAAGATCTTTTGTTGTTGTTGTTTGCTTCTTAAATAAGATTTAAACTCAACAAGATCAGGACTTTCTCTCCAGTGACTAAAACAGTACCTGGAATGTAGTAGTTGATCATTCACATTTATTCAGTAGTTTCAGAAAATATCCAAACACATGACATGTTCTTTTGATATTTATTTAGACCTTCCTTAACTCATGTAAGCGGGGCAACATTTTTAAATGTTTGCAACACTACTGTTAAATTTGTCCCTAAGTATTTTACTTTTTGATGTAATTATAGATGAATTTAATTTTGTTATCTAATTATTTGATACTGATTTGTAGAAATATACTTGATGATATGTATTGACCTGGGAAAGGCCCTGATCTCCCTAAGCGACTTATTTCTTCTAGAACTTTGCTCTTTGCTCTTAGGTCTTGGTAAACAATCGTGTCAATCCTGTCTCTTTACTCTTTCTTTTTCTTGGCTTTCCGGACTGCTGAGGACCATTGTGCTGTGTTAGATCTGCGGTGCGAGGGGTGGGGAGGGGTCTGCCGTGGGCGTCACTGCTGCCTCGGCTGCCTCGGCTGGGCAGGTGCTTCCTCTGCCTCTCGCTCGCCGGGAGTGCGCACATCGCTAAGGCACCAAACGGCTTTGATCTTCACACATATTTTTTTTTTCATTTTTATTCTGTTAATATGATGAATTTCTTTGATTTTCAAAAACCAAATCAGCCTTGCAGCAGTTCACGACAGGTATTTACTAATATTTGCTAAGGACTTTTGCACTTGAGTTCATGGAGAAATTTTCTGGCTGAAAAGTTTGTTTCACAGGCTTTAGAATATCAAGAGTATGCTAAACTCAATCAAGGAGTTGAGAAACGCTGCTTTCTCTATTTTCTGAAAAAGTTGTCCTATGATTGATGTTATTTCTTGATTAACATTAGAATTCAGTAGGGAAATCATTTACGCTTGACGTTTTTCTTTCTCAGAACACTTCTGATACATTCGATTTCTTTGAGAGACATTTTCTGTTTCGCCTTGGGTCATTTGGACAAGCTGTGTTTTTCAAAGGAATTTTCTACCTCACCTCAGTTGGCAAATTTATTAACATAGCACTGCGCATGGTATTATTATCATTTTGGTTTCGGTGAGGTCTGGAATGCCACACCCTCTTTTATTTCTGACACTGATCTCCCTTTTTTTCTATCCTTCCTGTGAAGGTATTTATTAATTCTATTAATCTTCTCAATAATAGTATTTTTGGTATTGCTTTTCTATTTTCTGTCTGATTATTTTCTGACTCTAATTTTATTTTTATTTTGATCCTTCTGTTTACTTTAGGTAAATTTGCCCTTTTCTTCTTCCTCGAGGTGACTGACGTCTTCTGTCACTGATGCTGTGCTGTCTTCTCTGTGACATCAGCAGGCAAATCTGCGAGGTTTCCTTTCCCATTGTTCCCTGCATTTTGCAAGTTTTGCTGTGTTGTGCTTTCATTTTTGTTCATTTTGAAATTTTTTCTGATTTCCCTTTTCAGTTCTTTGACATTTATTATTTGTTTAATTTCTAAATATTTGTTGTGGGGGGAAGTTTCTAACTTCCAAAACATTACTGATTTCTGATTTAATTTTGTTGTAGTCAAAGAACATACCTCCATGATATATAATATTTTGAAATTTATCGCCAAGCAGAAAGTGACTATAGAACTGAATTTAGGAGGAATATGTAGGCTACAGTTGTGGCTATCAACCTGGCCATGGTATCCGATAATGTCACTTAGCTTGTTTATATCTGTGCTGATTTTTTGTTTAGTAGTTCTATCACTAACTCGGGGGGCAGGTAATAAAACCTCTAATTCTGTTTATAGATTCGTCAACTTCTCCTTGTATTTCTTTTAAGTCTGGGTTTATTTGTTTGAAAGCCTTGCTATCACCTGTAGGCACAGTGAGATGTGTTATGTGTGCTGAACCCTTTATTATTATGACATTTCCCTTATTTCTGCTGACAATCTTGTCTTGAAGTCTATTTAATCTGACATAAATTTATCCACTTAGCTTTTTTAAGACTTTCATTTGCCTAGTTTGTCTTTTTCTTTTCTTTTACTCCCAAACTGTTTTTATCTTTATGTTTCGTTTTGTGGACAGCTTATAGCTGACACTTATTTTTCTTTGTAGGTCCATTCTGATCCATTGGTCTTTTAATTGTGTTTGGTACATTCTTACTCAACATATTATTGATACAGTAGAATTTTTTTTTTCCAAAAAGCAATAGCAAAGTTTATTCAAGGAGGTAAAAATGAAGAATGGCAGA
Source organism: Hydrochoerus hydrochaeris (assembly GCA_004027455.1). Taxonomy (NCBI): domain Eukaryota; kingdom Metazoa; phylum Chordata; class Mammalia; order Rodentia; family Hydrochaeridae; genus Hydrochoerus; species Hydrochoerus hydrochaeris. Next base: position 3,267 of record PVLA01008887.1, read on the forward strand.
GAAACTGGCTTGAAGAGAGAGTTTGGACCGAATACCTGTAATTCTTCATGGGCTGCTGAGCGAGCGAGTGGAGGGCTCTGTCTTGTACAACTTCTTCAAGCTGGGAGGAGCTGTAGCCCCTACCTGTGGGGACCTGCGCTCCCTCCAGCTACATTGGGGTGCGGTGGCTCACTGGCTGGGCTGAAGGAGGGGACACTTGTCAGGAAAGGAGAAAGGTTAGTGACAGATGAGCTTCACTATTAGCCTAAATATGAGGAGCAGGTCAGATTTCCATGCTTTCTGTAGCAGGACACGACTCTTGCTCTCTGAAGAGAAATCTCAAAACTCCTAGGGGGTCACAGGAGCAGTTCTCTCTTTGTCAGTGACCTTGTTTTCAGACTGTTCAGATGGGACTGGCTTTGTTTTAGAAAGATGAATCCATTGTCTACCTCTGTCACCTTTGTGATAGTGGGTTTGGCAAGGATCACTGAGAAGGGGCCTTTCCACTTTGGTTTTAACTGGTAAGTAAGTGTTTCCTCTCTCCAAGTTTTTAGCAGAGGTTCCTGGAGGAAGACATCTAGACTTAATGTCTTGTTTTGAGCTAACAATGGCACGACCTGCCTTTCAGTGTGCTTGAGCAAAGCCACTTGCATCAGTGAACCACACCTTGTCAGGGTCTTGGAGGGGCAGACCACTGACGTCCTGCCTACTTCATATGTCTGAGAGATGATTTGCTCCCAAGAGTGACTAACTTATGGGCATATAGGCATCATAAAAGCAGGATTAACAGTGGTACAAGTTTTTATAATAACCTCAGGGGTATCTAAGAGTATGACATGATACTTGGTGAGCCATTCTTCTGTTAATCACAAATAACATTTGTCTCCAGAATAGCTCTGAACTTATAGTCTCTGTCCCAACACTGACTTTGTAGTTTCTTCTGTTAGCACAGCTGTAGCTGCTATTACTCTCAGGCAAGGTGGCCATTCAGCAGCCAATCCATCTGGTTTCTTTGAAAAGTATGCCACTTGCAATTCCTTACTTTTCTGGTATGTAGAGAAAGAAAGTTTTTCTTAAGTCAGGTGTTCCCAGTGCTGGAGCCTGAGTAAGGGCATATTTTATCTCCCTAAACACATTGTCAGTCACATGTCCATTCTAGGCACACAGACTTAGGGCCTTTTACAGACCCATATAACTGCTGTGCAATTAGTCAAACATTAGGTAGCCAGATCCCACCAACCCTGGCCATCCCTAGGAGTTGGTGAAACTGTTGTTTGGTGGCAGGAGGCCTGAGATCACAGATGACCTGGATCCGGTCCCTATCAGCTGTCATTCCTCAAGTGTAAGAATATATCCCAGACACTGAAATTTTGGAGGGATATTTGAGCCTTTTCTTTGGAGACTTTTAGCCCTTCTTCACTAGAAAGTTGAGAATCTGTAGAGCATTATAGTTAGATAATTTCTGAGTTGGGCTACAAACTAGAATATCAACGTACTTTAGGGTGGTTCCTTGTTTAACCTTTAAGTTCCTCAAGTCTTTCCCTAGTGCCCCAGCAAAAAAGTGAGGACTGTTTCTAAACCCTGGTGGGAGAACTGTCCAAGTATATTGCTGCTTTTCTCTTGAACTGGGATTTTCCCATTTAAAGGCAAATAGCAATTGGGAGTCTGGGTGGAGAAAAATGCATCTTTTCAATGTAAGGCTGAGAACCAGTTGGGCTCCCCTGGAATTTGGGGGAGAACTGTATATGGATCTGCCACTAGAGGATGAATTGGAATGACAGCCTCATCAGAGGCGGAGGCCTTGTTCCAGCCGATATCCTCCTGAGGTCTTCACTACAGGGAGAGTCGGAGTATCGCAAGGGACTGACAAGGCTTTGGGGTAATCTCAAAAACCTGTACATGAGAGGCTGAAGGCCTGTCCGTGCATCTTCTTTGATTGGATAGTGCTTTCAGTTAGCCTTATATGTATTGGCATGGCAGAATTTTCCCTGCCAGTATTCCATGATTCTATGCCGCAGGATCCACTTGGCCAATTTGGTCATGGAGACCTGGTATAGCCCCACCAAGTAAAATTCAGTTTGGCCTTAGTTGGAATTTGATAATTGCTTCCAATTTAGCTAATGAATCTCATCCTAGCAAGGGAGCAGGACACTGTGGGACAATTAGAAACTCGTGGTTAGACATTTGGCCTTCAAAGTGACACATCAGAGCAGGAGGAAAGAATCTCTGCCCAGGGGTCCCATAGAACCCAACTTTGGTATAGACCTAGTGGAGAGTTTTCTAGGGAAGGAAAGCACACCAGAGTGAGAACTTCCCTGTGTCTGTGAGCAGCTGAATTGGCTCACCCATGAGGCCTAAGTTTACCCAGGATTCCTAGGTGATGTCTGCAGATGGCACAGTGCAGTTCCCTTGGGACCTCTTTGGTCATCAAGCTGGAAGGGAAGCTGCTGGCTGGCCTCAGCTCTCTCTGGGAGCCAGGACAGTCAGCCCTCCAGTGCCATGAGTCAGGCATGCTAGCTGCCTCCCAATTAAAGCAGGGCTCAGGGGAAGGCCCGGCATGATCTCGTGCCTGTGTCTGATCATCTTGCACTGAAACAGGAACCTTTTCCTCGGTTGTACCTGGGTTTTCCTTGGATGACCTAGGAGGGCTTAAAGCATTAAGAATGATGGCATAATAATTCTACCTTTGTCTGTCCTCTCTCCTCTGGGTTCTGATTATTGGACACAGAAAGCACTGTGTCCAGCATTTGGGACATGAGTGTCTGTGACCTCTTCTGAAGTTTTTGTAATTTATGTAGAATATCTGGGGCTGATTGACAGATGAAATGATGTGCCACTAGCACCTCTCCCTCCCTGGAAGATGGATCTATGTTAGTACATTTATGAAAGACTCAACACACTTTTTTTTTTGATCTTCCTACGAGGAGGTAGAAGAGACCTCCAAGTGGCACAGTAGAGCCAAGGCCTGTCGCTTCCCCATTTGTTCTGTGTTTCTCCCATCTGTATTATATTCTGTTTCTCTCCTTTCCTTTTTAAATTTGGATACATCAAATATATTTTAGTATTCTGCTTTGATTTCTCTATTGGATTTTTAGCTATATGTTTTGCATTACTATTTTAAGTGTTGCCCCTGGGACAGCAATGTACATCTTTAATGTGTTAATTTACACTTGGAGTTAATAATGTGCAAGTTTATTTACACTTTCAGTTTCTCACACCAGAGAGACAATGTGGTATTGAAATGTATGTCTGATTTATTTCCAGTAACAGTATAGTCTCAAGGTCCATCCAGTTAGCTATAAATGCCTCAAGTTAAAATGTGTAATACTGTGAACTTGAAATTGTTCAAAGGGAAAGGGGAACTGGGGGGTGGGAGGGGAAAAGACAGGAAGGAAAAGAAAAAATGAGGCAAGACAAATGAAACAGAAACAAGAACTTTGTAAATAAAGAGAGGAAGAGGGGTGAAAGGGAGGGGAGAGGAAAGGGAAAAAGAGGAACCAAGATGCATCACGTACAGGTACAAATTCTCTATTGTGAGTGCGATCAACATGTGTATCTAAACTGCACGAATAAACTTAATAAACAGTAATGTACAACTTCACATAAGATGCACAGTCCTTGCTCTAGAACAGTTCCAGTGGCCCAGCTCCCCTTCCAGTCTGAACCGCAGTGGCACCGACCTGTGAAGCACCCTGCGCAGCACTTTGCACCCTGCTGGACCGCAGGAGGCACCTGGGCGCGGGTCCCGGGCGCGTAGTGGGGAATCTTCCGGTGCGCAAGGCAGTTAGGCTCTCAGGAGCGCCTGGGCCTGTGCCACAGAGTGAGCCAGCCAGGCCTCGGCTCAGCGGGGCTCCCGGAAACGGGAATTCTGTGCTCCATTCGTGTGTGGAAACCGAGAGTAAACGTTCCTGAGACGCTGTGTATAAGGAGAAAGCTTAAACACAGCCCTCCAGAGGGCTCCATCATGTATTCTCTGCACTTTCTTCTCTGTTGAAAGAACCTGGAGCATATTCTGTTAGATGAATTAAAAACTTGAAAATGCAGCAGGCTTAAGAACAAAATTAAGAATTGATTTTTGTATCTTTCAGGAAAGCTAATGATTAATTGCAACTTGCTAGAGTGTTTGTTGATCTTGTGTAATACCTTTGGCCACATGGGACCCAGGAGACACACACTCGCTGAAGACACATCACCATCTCAAAATTGATGGTTAAGTCGCTGCCCAAAGTTAATCAGATGAATAGTTGCTAAGGGTGTTTACATATCATTTTATGACTCATTTAGTCTCAATGACTATTCTTCTATGTTAATTTCACTAGTGTCCAATTCCAAATTTTTCTGGGCATGGATGGAAAGTGAAGTGAAGTGGACGTGTTGGCTCTGTCGGGAGAAAAATAATTTCTCATGCAGTTACATGAGGCCAACTTTAAATCAGTGTCATAAGAGTCTTCAAATAGAATATCCATTAGGACAAGTTCAGACCTTACCCAATTCACGAAACCACAGTAACGCTTTGGTGAGTTCATTCCGTCAAAGGTCAAACTGATGAGATGATTGCAGTTTCACTTGTTAAGACATCAAACACGAGGATTTTTTCTGTGACAATAAAAATACAAGCTTTTTGTGGAACACAGTGTTAGAGACCAAATTATTTTCTTGCTGAATGAAGATGTTTACAGAGTGGGGATGTACTTGGCATCGGCTGGAGCACACATAGTGAGCAACTTTCTGAACAGGCTGTTTTTTTAAAAATATCAATTGTTAGTTGTATAAATTTAGTAATTTTTTATCTACTCCGAAGACTGAACTACAAACATTTTGTGACAAATCTGATTTTGAGTATAAAATAATAATTATTATTTTAATCAAAATTATGAGAATGACCCTGAGGCACTGTTCTGTGAATCTTTTAGTGAATTGCAATTGAGAACAAGGCCTCTCGGCTGGAAGACACAGAAACTTATCTCTACAAAAGCAAGAGAGGAGCTGAGAAAATTAAACAGAACTTCCTGGGTGGATGATATGAATTTAATACGTCAGTTCTGAAGGGCACTTTAGGATGTGTTGCTTTGCAGGAAGACTCTCGGGCTGGCGCTCACACGGCGAGTCAGTTTATATTCTGTCCCGATGGAATGCAGCCGAGTCTGCCTGTGATTCTGAGCATCTAAAACTGGTGAACCATTTACAAGACTCATAAACAGAGACAATTTATTTGACATATTTTGTCAAATAAAACTACTCTGAGGCAAAAAGAAAGTATCTGAAAATATTTGAAGTGAAATATTTATTCGTCTCAATATAAAAGTAATTAAAATTGACAATATCCTCAATTTAACTGAATTATCTCCAAATTTACTAGTTTTCTCAGAGTCAGGAGACAGAATGTTTTCTTAATTAAAAAATTATGGCCTACAAAGAAGGCCTGATGGAAAGAATTGATAATTTAAAATTTATTAATAACATGTAATTCTGAAAACACTGCAGGCAGTTTTATGGGAAAGTCTGAAAGTATAAGATGAGGTTGAAAAACTTACATTCTTCAGAAAAAGTCAGTGCTGCAATATTTAAGAGAAATATGTCTAAGAAACTAGTGAATATGTGTGAACTTATACAAATAAAAAGTTCTTATGTTTACATCACTTTTTATGTTCAAGTCATCAATAGGAAGTTTTTTTATTTGATGTGCCCAGATAGTTATTATAATTTTAAAAAGATCTTTACTTTTGCAGTAAGTTTTTGAACAGGGCAATTGTGTGGCCCATCAATAAAACTGATTTGTTTGTCAATACTTAAGTGTTACACTATGTAACTTTTATTACTTTTGTTCCTTCTTGATTTTCAGAAGAGCCCCAATTTTGATGCTATATTATCTTGTCACCATTGCTTTGGGTTCTCCATTAGCAGAGCTCAGGGATATAACAGAAGGGTGAAGTTGTTTTGTTCTGCCTGTGTTTTCTGCGTTCAGTCGTGGGCACCTGACTTGCATGGGCCAAGGAAAGGTTAGCACAGGTGACGTCCCAGAGCCAGGCCAGACTTGTCCTCCTTCTTCTCGGCAGTGGTCATGGCAGCTGATGGCCAGTGCAGCTTCTGTCAGGGTACATCTCGAGTATTGGCTGAGGCACAGCTCCAAGCAATGTTACATGAGAAATTAGTGACAAAATGTGACAAATAAAGGCACACCTACATCTTTATGCTTTTAAACCACTGAGATTTTGGCATGATTTATTACTGTAGCAAAACTTAACTTACTCTAACTGATCAAGCTATTTAAGAAGTTCACCTATTCTATAAAGTTCACCTAATCCCTAGGCAGCTTATAAAGCATGGGATTAAATAATAAGATAAGGGACAGGGTCAGACAAAAAGTAGGGATCTGAAAGTAGTGTCAGAGGGGAGCTTAGTTCTTGAACGCCTTTCTGGGCAGTTTGCAGAGCTGGGCTTGCTTAGCGTCTGCAGGCTTCTTGGCAGCCAAGGCAGGCACAGTCCTAAGACAGCGATGGGCAGAATGCTCAGGAAAAACCTCAGACCAAGCTGGGACAAATACTGCACCGCTTTCCTTCTGTAAATAAACCAGACTCTCTAACATACCAATTCACAATGCAAGCGGAAGACACAATTACAATGCTTAGCTCTGGGAGACAGATGGGAAGTGATGGTTTAATACAGACCAGACAAATAGCTCTCAATGGCCTGCTCTAGTTCAACATGAGCTTCGGGGACTTTGCAACATGAGTATGTGGACTTCAGCCTTTCCTTCTCACTGGGGCTCTCTTAGTAGAACTTTTACAGGAGGGTGGTTGTTTGCTTGTGTATCTGGCAAGGTCCTCGTGCAGAATCAGATTTGGCTTCTATTTTCCAGAAGATTCCACTTCAGTGGCAGGCAAGATTTATGAATAGACACTGCAGCAGAGAGTGGATTAAATGCAGTAAGACCTGTGTGCACAGTGTGCCCGGGGAGGGGCCTCGGCTTTTCTGGGTGATCACTGAGTCACTCCCTGGGAGGATTGTGATCGGCCCCAGTGGTCTATGTCTTGGCTCTACCTAAGGTGCTTGGCTGCTTGGCGTCGGTCTCTCACCAGCTTCATATCCAAGAACCATCAAAAAGGCCTGAGGGAAGAACATGCTATGTCAAATAAGCCACCATGTCAATTAAACCAGCTGTACCCGAGGCAGCCAGTCTCCGAGAGAGCTCAGGGAGAGGGACCTCTGCCAGGGCTGGAGAAGCCTGTGAATCGGTGACCCCAACACTGCAATGTTTGCAGGAGTCTATTTTTGGGTCAGATAAAACCAGAAACAAAGAGCCACTTGGGGAGGCTCTCTGGGAGGCTGGTGGTGATGGAAGGGGCCACGGCTCACTGGGGGAGCATGCGGGGGCTCTGGGTGCACTGATGTACTTCTCTGAGAGGCAGAGGCCGTTCCTTTGGGACAGGCAAGGAAAGCAGTTCTGTCCAGGCCAAGGCCCCTTCCGCAGAGTGCCCATGGGCAACTCCATCCATCCATCTGCCTGTGCTACCCTGCACCCTGAGCCCCTGCAGGCACGCAGCTGGTGTCTGGTCTTGTGCTTGGTTAAGTGGGGGGACAGCAGAAGGGACAGGTCCTGTTTCCTGGGTTGGGAGAAATTCACAGGCAGAGCACATCAAGGGATGTGCAAATTGGAAGCAATTTGAATACAGGACCCGGGGATTTCCTCTGTTGTTGACTCCTAGCTGCTGGAGAGGAATGCTTTCTCTTCACGAGCTCTCTCTTGGCCAATCCAAAGCCATTCCTGGCAAGCCCACCGGAGCGTTGGGATTGTGCTGTTAGCCTGAGAGGATGAGGAGTGACATAGAACGTGGCCCTGCTATAGGGTCTTGTATCTAGGGCTCAAGTGAGAGGAAGAGCCCTAGTTCTGGAGGTAGACTTAACCCAGGCCCCATTTCATGTCCAGGTTAGCCACCTGTCCTTCAGCAGTCCCCTCTACTGTTCAGAGACCTTGGTAGGCATTGCCCAGAGTAGGAGGGGCCGATGGGATCCCCTGAGTAATGAGGGGCAATGCATGCTCCTTCCAGCCTTGAAGGGCCCACAGTGGTGGTGGATGATGAGGAGGGTGAAGAGAAACCTCCCTACCCTTCCTCCTCTCTTGGCCTGCTAATTACTCTCAACCTGGAGGTTTCTAAGATCCCAGTGAGCAATTATGGACTTTGCTGGGCACCTGACTCCTGGCTTGGACACCAGGTTTAGCCTTGCAGTGAGAAGGGTCTGCTTCAGAGTTGCTTGTTGGTTGAGGGCACACGGCTGTTTCACACACGTGCTTCCTAGCCTGAGTCTGTCTGAGGACTGGGACATGGACTTGGGCTCCCAGGGGGACCTGCTGGCCCAGTCATGGTGTCTGGGAATCATGTGAGTGTTCTAGCAGGGTTGGCAGGCAGGGGAGACCCTCGGTGAACGAGGCACAACATAGAACTTCTCCCAACTGCAGGTGTTGATCTGGGAATCAGACGTACTTAGTGTGCAGAGTTTTCAGACAAGTGAGAAGAAGCCAGCTTCTACAAAGCTACTGCGAGAAAACCAGTATGGTATTGGAAAAAACAAAACAAAGCACAAAACAAAACACAGAATAGGTGGAGCAAAATAGAAGATGCAGGTGCAACTCCAGATACACTCAGCCACCTTATCTTTGACAAAGGAGCCAAGCAGATTTACCGGAAGAAAGACAACCTCTTTAATAAATGGTGCTGGAAAACTGGCTTTTCACATGCTGAAGACTAAAACTGTCTATCACCATGCACTAAACTGAAGTCAAAATGGATTAAACAGAAACACCAAATCTATTGGAAGAGAAAACAGGTAGATATCTTGAAGATATAGATGTAGGCAGAGACTTAATGAACAAAACCCAGACCACATAGAAAACACTTCAAAAAATCAATGAATTGGATCTCACCTTATTAAAACCTTTTGCACAGCAAAACAAATCATTAATAGAGTGAAAAGACAACCCCAGAGTGGGAAAAATGATAGCCAGTTGACCCTTTGACAAAGGTCTTATATCTAGAACATATCAAGATTTGAAAAAATTTGGTTCCCCAAATTCAAAGACCCAATCAAAAATAGGCATCTGAAATGAACACGAGCTTCCCAAATGAAGAAATACAAACAGCAAATAAATATGTAAAACATGTTCAATATCATTGTTCACCTGAGAGATGCAAATTAAAACAACACTGAGATTCCACCTTACCCCAGAAAGAATGGCTACTATCAAGAAATCAAGTGATAAAAAGTACTGGAGAGGCTGTGGGGAAAAAGAAATCCTTCTCCACTGTTGGGAATGCAGACTGGTGCAACCACTATAGAAATCAGTGTGGAGATTCCTCAAAAAACTAGGATGAGAGGTCCCATTTGACCCAGCTATTCCCCTTCTGGGTGTCTTCCTCAAAGAATTAAAAGCATTCACACCACAGCGATACATGTGCACCCATGTTTATAGCAGCACAATTTGTAATAGGTAACTTGGAAATAACCCAAATCCCCATCAACCAAGGAATGGATAAAAAAGATGTGGTTTTTTTTTATACAATGGAGTACTATTCAGTCATAAAGAAAGATAAATTTGAGACTTTTATAGGTAAGTAGATGCAACTCAGGACCACACTCATAAGTGAAGTAAATCAGATTCACATGTGACTCTTTTTTTTTTTTAATCGGTACCGGGGATCAAACTCACGACCATGTGCTTGCAAGGCAGGCATTTATGCCACTAAGCTAAACCCCCAGCCCCAGATTCACATGTGTAAACATCGTATTGTCTCCCTGGTGAGAGAAACAGAAAGAGTAAATAAGATTCAAAATGTATAATCGATAGTGTGAAATGGGAAGAAACTTCAAAAGGAAAAGGAACTAGGTTTGGAGGAAGGGGAAAGGAAGGAAAGGAAAAGGAACTAGGTTTGGAGGAAGGGGAAAGGAAGGAAAGGAAAAGGAACTAGGTTTGGAGGAAGGGGAAAGGAAGGAAAGGAAAAGGAAAGAACCGTGTATATGAAGATAGTCAAGACAGTTACATAGCTAGGTTCTCCTAGTTCACTGAGAAGAAAGGTTTGTGCTAGTGTTGTTTGGACACTATTTCATGCCTGCGTCGTCTTGTGCTCTGAGTAACTCCTGTGAACATAACAATATGCAATGTGTTCATTATTATTCTCCTGTTAGCTTGTTTGGAAAGTCTATTTATTTATTTATTTATTTATTTATTTATTTATTTATTTTTCTCTTAAAAGAAAAAAAGAAGCCAGTTTCTGGCCTGGGGCTCTGGGCTGGGGTGAGCAGTGAAGTGATCTTCACCCCGGGGTTCAGACCGGCTCCCAGAGCTTACCGTGAGGACACCCAGAGGGCTTCCCTGGCCCCTCCTGGAGGGAGGGTCGGCAGAGCGCCGCGGAGGCCCCAGGTGCGGCGTCTGCTCTTCCCTGGCTTCTGTCGCCAGCTGCCCCGCGCGGCTCCCCTCCCCACGAGGACGTTCTGCTTCGTAGATTCACATGTTGATGAAAAGACAGTTTGAAAGAGAAAGACTGCTGAGAGAGAGGACACAGGGCCAGCCCCTGAGCTGTGACCATCTGACTCCTGGGACCTGCGTTCCTTCCCTCACCTCCCAGCATCCCCTGAGCCCTCTGCCGGGTTTAGGCTGGCAGCGGGCCATAAAGATAGGGCAGGATCCTGCCCGGGGATGTGCACAGCAAGGTGGGACGGAAGAAACCACAGCGCCCAGGCGGGGGTCTGGCAGGCGGGGGGAGGGATGCATTCTGAGGGGGCTCAGCAGAGTGGCACCTAGCGGGCACTCCTCGAGCAGACATGGTGATCACTGCCTTTCCTGCCAGTCGGACTAGGCCCTAATGGCCAAATATGCTGGCACAGATTATTCCAGATGCTTCTGCAAGGGTGTTTCTAAAAGCACGATGGTGTTAACATTTAATTGAAACACTGCACAGTAGGTTTAGGGCACAGCAGACCACGCCCAGGAACATGGCTGGCCCTCACCTAACCAGTTGCAGGCCCTCGGTGCACAGCGGGAAGGGGTCCTGCAGCCAGTGGCCTGTGGGCCCCACACTGAAACTCATCTCCAGGTATCCGGAGGCTGCTGAGCTTGGACCAGAGTTCGGGTCGCTGTTGCATGAGCCACTTCTCAAATCTCTCTCTTGGTGTGTGTGTGTGTATCTATCTACCAATGCACACACGTAACACAGACACCTAGACGGACACACATACCCAAATACACACCGCTGGTTCTGTTTCTTAAACTTTGTCTCATACAGGTGTCAGTGGCTGGGGAGGCTTTGGGAGTCTTGGTTCACACCAGTGAACTCCTGTGCTACCCATGAGCAAAGAACATTCTGGAATGTCAGGCTCCCACAGACCCACTTTGGGGTTTATGAGGGGGTAGCAAAGACCTTTTTCTCAGAGATAGTGGAGAATGTGACAGATAAAGGCTTTTTCCTGTGGAATGTGAGAGTCACAGTGGAAGAAAGGAAGGAAGGGAGGAAGGGAGGGAGGGAGGCAGGCCGGCCGAAAGGGTTTTCTGTGCAGCTGTAGAAGGTGCTGAATGCCAGAGCTGGAGAAGTTACTTACAGTCTCCAGTGAGAAGAAAACTAAAGTCAAATAAGCAAGTGACAAAGGACAACACTGTCAGACGTTAGGTGGCCACATTCTTTCTAATCCTGACACCCAAAGTCGAATGAGATATTGATGTCAACCACCATGTTTTTTTGCTTCTCTAAAATAATCAGTACTATTTTTTAAAATATGGAATGTCAAAGCACCTGACTGTTTTCCCCACATTCCTACTCTTGCTGCTGTTTTTCCAGGGGGAAGCCATGTAGGAAATGCCCACCTTCCCCTCCACTGGGCCTGGACAGAGGAGAGATTCCACGGCAGCTTCCGGGTGTGTCCTTCGAGGCCCCTGAGAGTCACTGTGATCGTCCCCGGTCCCATTCCTTCCAGTCCTGCTCACAGTTTTGTGAACATCTACATTTTTAAAGAAATGACTTCCTGGCTGATCTATCTGGAGCAATTTCTGTTTTCCTTTCTGCTCCTGATGGATTTTGCATTTGATAACACAAGCACTCCCTGAAACCGGCCTTCGGAGGTGGGTGGGCTGTGACAACACGGGTTTCTGTGTCAGTGGAAAGGAAAATACTGACAATGCACGGCCTATAGTGGCAAAGGGTTTTACAAAGTCACCTGAACTTGCACGGAAGAACTGGCCTGTGGAGGGCGTGGCGTGGCTTTCGAGGTTGAATGGCCAGCAACATCGTGGAAATAAGGTCAGAGGTGGAGGACTACTCTTCCGATGTGCTGCAGGGGGAGGCCGAATTATCTCGCGGCACAGGCTGTGGTCAGAGAAGCGGCCTCTGCACTTCCCTTAGTGCTTCATGTGCTGGGAAGCTTGACACTGAAACTGTAAATAGCTGCACGGCGTGACTCCAGCTGTACCCAGTCTCAGGTGCAAACACGAACAACATTTCGGAAAGACGGAGGCAGGGAGGTTGGGAGGGGACACATGGGTGGACTTAGCGGAATTAGAGGGCCTTGCCCTCACTTCATGAATCTCCTGTCCCACTTTGCTGTGAGAAGGAGCCTTCTCCACCACTCTGGGGAGCTCCCTCCCGCCGCTGAGAAGCTGGAGGGAGGACGGGACAGCTTCTTATAACACCTCCGAGGCTGCCCTCCCTGCCCCTCTCGGCTTCCAGGCGCGTAGCCAAGTTAGGTGTCAGCGTGCCCGAGAGTGGTGAGAACAAAGTGCGCCCCTGCAGGAGGAGGCATCCATGCCAGAAGAAGTACAAGGTGACAGATAAGGAAGGAAGCCACCTAATGTTGGGTTGGACTGATTTATCAAGAAGCATGTACTCATCAGAGACCCTCAATTTAGAATTGAGCAGCTCGGAGTGACTCCAACAGTTTGCTTTTGTTTTGACTTAAAACTGGGCTGGGCGGTGGCTGGCACTGAGTGAAACCAAGCCGTCAGGGCGTTGTTGGTGCATTGCAGACAGAGGAACCCACAACTAAAAGGGTGGGAATGTTGGGGTGGATCCCTCCCTCTCTCACGTGCGAACACACGTTGACTATCTGGTGCAACAACAGCCTCTTTACCTGTGTATTTCAGAGACACACTGACCTGCCCAAGTCTCCCATCTGGCTAGAGGTGGAGCTGGGACTGGAAACTTAGCCTTCTGACTTCAAATCCATTTTCTTTTTCAAGTCTTGCGCTGCTGACTGGAGTGTGATGTGCCTGATGCGAGGTCCACTACCTTGTTCTAGGTCTAGCTGGGGAGGCGGGAGCAGTGATGGCATCCTATGAAGCACAAGTAAAGTTGTTATGGTCAGCAGATGTCCAGTCACCCTTTACCTTTCAGGGGCAGCTTTGGCCATCTGATGGCAGTTCCAGACCCTTGGTCTTGTGGCCAGAGACTTGATCAGTCAGTATTTGCCAGGAGGATGAGGGTGGATCTTCTTTCAGCTGAGGTAATTCACAGACTTGTGAGAGGAGGGTGCAGTAACTAACGCTTCAGGCTCTGATTCTTGAACCCTGAAGTCTTGGGCGGAGTAAGATCAGGGGTGGAAAAAATGAGAGGTAGAGAGAGGCAGGGGAGCAGGTGCTTGGGGCCATGGTCACGACTCAGGTTCAGCAAGGAGTCGGAGGACTTGTGAAAAGTAAAGAGAGCGTGGGTGAAGGGGAATATGGGGGAAAATATATATGTAGAGAGAGACAGAGACAGAGATACAGAAAGAGAGACAGAGAGACAGAGAGAAAGAGACAGAGACACAGAAACAGAGAGACAGAGACACAGAGAGACAGAGAGAGACAGAGAGAGAAAGAGACAGAGAGAAAGAGACAGAGACACAGAAACAGAGAGACAGAGACACAGAGAGACAGAGAGAGAGACAGAGAGAGAAAGAGACAGAGACACAGAAACAGAGAGACAGAGACACAGAGAAAGAGACAGAGAGACAGAGAGAAAGAGAAACAGAGAGACAGAGACACAGAGAGACAGAAACAGAGAGAAAGAGACAGAGAGACAGAGAGAAAGAGACAGAGAGAGAAACAGAGAGACAGAGACACAGAGAGACAGAGAAACAGAGAGACAGAGAGAGAAGCTAGGAGGAGGAGGAGGAGGAAGATGAGGAAAGGGAGGAAGAACAGGGCAGAGAGGGTCACCATCAAGGCTGCTTTTCTTTTAAGTCAGGGCAGAGACAAAGCAAACATTCTCCTCATTTTCTCTAGGATGAAATGGGCATAGAACCATTCTACTGTGTTACAGGATTTTTAGTTACATAATGACTAAGAGCAGATAAAGATCCAGCCAAAGCACAGAAAGCCATGGACCCAACGCTCATAAAGCCTGTAGCCAGTCTCAGGGCTTGGCTGCCGACCTGCTCTGGGCGTGTGGGTGACAGAGCCAGGCTCCAGCAGCCCTCCAAGAGCTCCGAGGAGGAGGTGGTGGTGTGGGGAGATGGCAAGGAAGGCCAGCCCTGGCTGCCAAGATCAGCAGGTTGCAATACTTAATGTCCACGCTCATGCCAGTGTGCTTAGGAACTGTTGTTATTTTTATGAGAAAAATGCAGAAAGGCTAATCTGTCTATTTATGTCTGTCTGGAAACGTGTAATTATCGAAGGGCCATTCTGGAGCCAGCACTCAGCTGTGGCTCCTCTTCTTCCATCATGGCCGTGGGAGGCTGGGCTCGATGGCCTTCCTCAGGAGCCTGCAGAGCACCGCTGGGCCAGCCAGCCAGCCAGCCAGCCAGCCAGATGTGATTGGAAACACCAAGATCACGGGTCAATACTTTTATCCATTTTAGGTTTTTTTGAAAGTGGTAACTTGAGGATATTTTCATTGAGTCTATAACTGATGTCAAATACAGTCTCCATCCATCCACCCATCTACCCATCTACCCACCTTCCATCCAATCCATCCATCCATCCATCCATCCATCCATCCATCCATCCATCATCCATCCATCCATCCTTTGAGCAAGCGTGTCCCACGAGATACTTGCTGGGACCTATAGCTTCAGGACTAAATAAGACAGGGTCTTTCCACTTGAGAGACTGAAGGTGCGCAGTGGTAGACATGCCAGCCACAGAGCCCAGGGAAGTACCACAGGGGCCACAATAGCCTTCCACAGGCAGGGGGACAAGAAGAGGTGGGAAGTTAGAAACAGCTTTGGAGAGCCGGTGACCATTGACCTGGGTGTTGGAAGCTGAAGATGTTTTTTGCAATGAGGCTGCCATCTCTGCAGTGCTCAGGGCAGCACTGGCCCCTGGTTCTGTGACCTCTGAGAGCATCTAAGCTCGTGCTCTGCTGGGGTTGGGGTGGGACACCATGGCAGGAGACGTTCCTCCACTGTTAGGTATGTCTGGTAGCCCTGCCCAAGCTAGTTCCTTTTCCTGTGCTGCTGTTCCCCTGAGAGTCCAGGCTAGGCCGTGTCATGCTGTTCTCTGAGCGGGCCCTGCAGGTCCTGGCCTCCTGCCTTTGCCAGGTTGGCTGTCTGATTCGGTTGCTCCCTCTCACACTTCCAGGCTCTCTCTGAGAACACAGGTATCACCTCCAGGCGCGCAGTGATCAGAGGCGCTGAGTATTGAAGAGCCCCTTCTGCACCCAGCTGCATGGCCAAGCTCTGAGGTGGGTGGGTGCAGGCAGAGGTAGTGGTGGCCTGTTGGAAAGGTACAAAGCTAGTGGGAATTGTTGACTGGAGGAAGGTGACAAACATGTCACTCACCTCCTCTCACAGCACACACCACAGACAGTTGAGGGGGTTGTCAGTTACAGGAATCT